>BSXT01000262.1:0-33752 GCA_030267785.1 Phytophthora fragariaefolia
GCAATCCGGACTCTGCTTCTAGAGGGACGACCCGTCGTCATCAAGTGATTGTTTACCTGATTTGTACCCAGAAGGTCCTTCCAGATTCCAAGTATAGTCAAGCCAAGATGTTAACACCGACCAAGACCACCAGCCGAGATTGCTGCGCACCGACTGCCCCCTGTCGCACGCCTGACGGACGCCGTGATTACGCCACTTCCGACCATAGCGAAATCAAGATAAAATAGACTGCTTTCAGAGATATTGTAGGTAGATGACCTAACAGACTAGATAATCAGAGAGTTCAATTTGCCAAGAAGGGCGCAAGTGTCTTCGGGTTCCTAGGAATCAGGAGCACTGTCAAGTAGTGAGAGGAACAAGCCTTGGCCGGAGGAACTAACCCTGCCGGCGGCCCTAAGCTGTAAGACCTGCGTTTGGACACGTCGTGACCGCGACTACCGCCGTGGAACTCTCCAACAAGGCTAAGTCCAATTAGGTGGTGATCGAGCGGCGCTCGCTCCGAAGTGACCTGTCCAATTTCATATTCCAATTGTGGACACTCCTTCTGGAGGTACCATTTCATATTAACTGCGCTTCTAGGAGGTTGTGTGTGGTCACCTCTAGATCCAATCGATTGACTACTGTGTGATAGGACTGCATACTGTTTTGAGTGAAGGTTGTTCTCCTTCCCGACCAGTGGTCCGAAAGAAATGCGTAGAACTGGTGTAACCTCCCCCCCGCTCAAGGGTCCAAAAGAATATGTAGCGGCTGCATATTTGTATATTAACTTATCTGTATATCAAAGGTTGTGTTGGGAAGGTCTACTTGTGATCTCAACCCAGCCGTAGTGACCTAAGTTTGGAGTAACGTAAGCGATCTACACCTCAATATTTCTTCATATTAAATACAACTCAACAGGTGAAGTCCGTTCCACCGAAGGTAAACGACACAGAAAGGGATTCACAAGCCCACACGCCACCACCGTTTGCGGTACCCAGTGCTGCTTCCGGAGTCTGACCCCATTGGAAAATCCGGAAGGAGGAGTATTTCTCCGGAAGGGCAGCCCCGTGGCTACGTGCTATACACCTCGGCGAAAAAGGCGCTCACCCGCCTCGCCACATGTCTGCCCGGCAGAAACTGCTTGCAGCGTCTCGGTCCCTGACCAAGACTTGCGCAGCTTGGCTCGCTTGCGCCGTTAACTTCTCGTGCGGAACCCGGTTCCGCGTGTGTTCTTCTGTCCAGGCCCGGCCGTCGACAGATCTTTCTTCTGATCGCCGCCGGGGTTAATCCGCAGACAAACGCAATCAGGTACGGCTTGATTGTGTATTGCATCGTCGTGCAGCCCGGCTGCTCGCGACCACGCAAGCATTTCCGGTGCGGGACGTTTGCAACCGTCCGCACTGCTTGCAGCGTCGGCTCCCGAAGCCGTCGCGCCTGTTTTTCCTCGACGCCTGACGGCGGAGCGTCCTTTGATGTTAGGACCAATCGCATCAGATCCCAGATCACTGCCCTCAGTGCTTGGCTCCTCTTGTTCAACTTGTGTCTCGAAAACTATCGACCCAACCGCGTCACTCTTGACGCTTCGTGAGCCCCTAAACTCCGACCGGAGCTGAGTCTTCTGATTCGGCTCACACTTTCCTCTGACGAATTTCTTAGTCGTCAGTGTCCGCACGGAAAGATCGGAGACAGCCGCGCCTCGCGCTGCCTCTGCTGGGGGGCCGCATGTACTGCGAGGTGCATGTGCTGCGCCGACAGGGCCATCGCTCACTGTCGCGCCGCTACTCCCGAAGTGCACGATCATGTGCTTCGCTCAGTCGATCACTGGATCATGCCGTGCGAGACACGCCATGCCCAACACCACGTCCAACTTATCGTCTAAACCGAGTACGATAAGTTCGTCCACGAGCTTTTTCTCTCGGTACGAGAGGCGTCCGGGTACGACACACTTCTCGGTTCTAACAACGACACCTGTTGCTAGCCTTACTTCCAATAGACTTCGAGGTAGTTCCAGTTCCTCGAAGTCAAGCCTTGCTAGGCTCTGCAGTCGAACAAAGTTGTTTGACGAACCACAATCCACTAATGCTCGAAGAGACCTCTGCCTCTCCAAGTTAACCTTCAGGATGACAAGGGCTGGCTTGTCATCTTTCTTCTTGCAGTGATAGTGACTCTCACGGGGGGCAGCAGTCCTCGATACAGCGTGTCCATTGTCGACATGCTCGACTGCATCACCAGCAGGTGGCCCCGCACGTGCTGGTTGCCTTACTTTGTTTGCTTGCCCGTGGCGATACCCGGTATCGTCACGTCGGCCCTTGGCCGCATGTACAGGTGCTGCGTATTCACGGGCGTAGTGACCGTTGTTCCACACCGGAAACAACGGACATTCGTTGATCCACGACGCTGCTGGGTGTAACGGGCCTAGTGTATCCCCGTCACTGGCTTACACGTAGCGGTAGCGGAAGCGTCCCGTTCTCAGTTAAACTGAGAACCAAGTATTATTTCCAGCGTGAATTCAACTCTGATTCATTATTAGACCAGGGCGCGGGCCCTTAGGACTAATGTGAACCACTCAAATACAGGTCAACAGCTGGTTGGCTGAAAGTGGGGTCTGGACCCCCCACGTTTCAGCCAATCAGATAGAGCCAACTCAACACACGCTAGCCGTGTGCTGTCTGTACCTACTTATGTAATGTATGTAAGGTTGTCTAGTGACACATATAAAAATGGAGGGCCCATTACATCACCCTCCTCTCAAGGCAGCACTCAGGAGACGTGAGTGTAAGCTGAACCAATTCTTGGAAACTGAGAGACATCAGTTGGCGCGGCGTCAACGGGGAGGTCACGATGCGAGCGGACCGGAGCTCCTGCGCACCGCAGCAGCACAATCAAATTCGCGTGGCGAGGAGCAGGACGCGGCAGAACGCTGGGCAGACCGGGGATGACTCGGGGGCGACAACAACGGAGATGGCGACGACGACTGGGGCGACGGCAGGCTCGCGGACGACCACCGCGAGGGCGACAGCGACGACGCAAGCTTCGGCGACGACTACCAGCGCGGGCATGCCCGCGCTACGGGCCCCATCATCGTTGCGCGTGATGGATCGAGAGCTGAAGCCGTGGGACTTGTATGACTTGTCGGGTGCTGAGTCGCTAGAGTCGCTGGCGACGATGCAAGACTACTTCCGTCAGTTCCGAGCGCTGCGGTGAAATGATGTCGATGGTGTCGCGTACGATTCACTCCAGCGGTCGTGGTGTGCCATGATCGTCCGATGGAATCGGATGCTTCGGGAAGAGGGCAACTTCATCGCATGGCTTGCAGATCGCGAGGAGGTGGTCGGTCAGCATTCGCTGCGGGAACTGCGTACGCGCCTGTGCAGCAACGCGTGGGACGAAGATCGGATCTGTTACGTGCAAGCCCGCGAAGGTTGTGCTGTCTGCGACAGCTGGGAGCATTTCTCCGAGGCGGAATGGTCGCGTGAGGTCACCGACCGGCCGCTCGGCGAGTCGGAGCAGTCGTGGATCGCCAAGTATCGGCGCGGGCTCAACGGTGTCTCTGTAGCTTCTAGTCGTGGCGGAGGCAGCCGTGCTCGTTCACGACGGGGTCCACCCCCGTCGCCGCGTGGCCGTTCGCGTTCTCGGTCGCCGCAAGGTCGGCGACGGTGGCGTTCCCGATCGCGGTCTTGGTGGCCGCGGGGACTGCGGCAGCAGCGCTCTTGTTCGCGATCCCGTTCTCGTACACGAGGGCCACATCCGGGACATCTCGGAGGAGCACTGAACGTGGCTTCCACGTATCTTCATCAGGCGGATATCCAAGCCATCGCACTCGACAACGCCGCGCTGGAGGGATCCCGCCTGTGGACGGAGAGCTCGCACGTGCGCGGGTACGACACATCGCACGACGTGGATCCTCGTGCGTCACGAGACGATCCACGATCCTGAATGTCTGGCCTGCCGACTCAACAATGGCGAGGCTCGCGGCGATACCGCGCACACCTGGATGATCCAGGGGGATGTCGAAGCTGCGACAAATCGTGCTCTGGACGCTCAGGGCGGAGGCGGCGACGGCTCAGGTCGCACAGGCGAGAAGGGAGCTTGAAGCGGCGCGTCAGTCAAATCGGAAGTTGCTCGCGCGGACTCGGGAGTTGGAGCGGCATGTCTTCGGGGCGCCACAGACGGGGATACAGCCGCGGCAGTCGGTGACGCGGGCGGCGCGCCGGGAGGGGCGTTCACTCTACGCTCCGGCGTCGATGCCGGAGGATCCGTCGCGGACGGGACAGTAGCGGGGTAGTACTTCTTGAGTCGCCCGACGTAGAACGTCGGGTGTAGTCGTAACGACGTAGGAATATCCTACGTGTATGCCTCTCCGTTAACCTTCATGACTCTGAAGGGACCAATAAAACGAGGCGCGAGCTTACCCGCGCCGAGATTGGTTACTGCCGAAGGGCGGATGCTGTCTGTGGACAGGAGGACTTGTCCTCCTATCGTAAAAGTAGCCATGTTCTTGTGTCCGCACTTGTCCGCGTTTTCCTTTTGCTTATTAACTACATCTTTAAGTGCATCGCGCACAAAACGGGCGATCGACTCGCGGCGCTGGACGAACGCCGAAACAGCAGCGTTATTGACTTGGCGCGCTGGGGATTCGGCGTGTAGCTCGCATCAATTGGAGTACCGGCGTTGCCGGTGTCAATCAGAGTGCGCGCAGCCTAAGCTGCGAGTGGAGACGCTGCGGAACTCGGCGTCGCGAGGGCTTGCTTCGACTTGGAGCGGGTGACCGCATTCAGTGCCTCGGGGTCGTGATCTCCACTCGTCACGACATCGTCAACATCATTGTCATCATCATCATCATCATCATCATCCCCGTCCAGCGTGGAGTCACCAGGCACCGTGTGATGACCAACGGCGAGGAGAGCAGGGACGGGCGGGTACCGCGCGTTGTTCGCAAAGAACGGCGTCACCCCCGTCGACGTGTGTTCCGCGTTGTTGAGCGCAAACTCGGCAAGGGGTAAAACCTTGCTCCAACTCGTAAAGGAAGTCGCGTAGCTTCGAAGGATATCTTCGAGGACTCTATTAACACGCTCGGTCTGGCCATCCGTCTCCAGATGGGTCGCCGTCAACATCGACAACTTCGTCCCCAGAAGCTGGAAGAGGGCGGTCCAGAACGCGGACGTGAACCGCGGGTCACGATCGGAGACGATCGACTCGGGTAAGCCATGATGGTGGAGCACACAATCGACGAAGTGCGCCGCGGTCTCAGCCGCAGTGACCGTATCGCTCACGGGGGTGAGATGTACCATCTTCATGAATCGATCTACGAAGACCAAGACGCCGTTCCGTCCATCGGCATCGGGAGGAAGCCCGAAGACATAGTCCATGGAAACTTAGCGCCAAGCCTCAGTTGCGATAGGCAGTGGGTGCAGGGGCGCTTGTAATGACTTGGATGGCTTCACCCGTTGGCAGGTCTCACAAGTGCGGACCCACTTGCGAATCCGCGTATACATACGGGTCCAGTAAAAATCGCGGGACACTGCCGCGACGGTCTTCTCGCGGTCCAGTGTGCGCCCATGGGGCTGTCGTGAAACGCGTTCTGGACCGCCCTCTTCCAGCCCGTAGATCGTCGTCGTTGGGCGCGACGACTCGCGGAGCATCGAAACGATCGATGTTGTAGTACAGCAGGTCACCGTCGAGATGGTAGCGGTCGATCTGGTTGCGCATATTGCGCGAGAGTGCTCCCAGTGTCTCGTCGCTGGGAGAGCGGTGGTACGCCAAGATGTTCGCGTAGACCGCATCGTCTGAGTACGCCGCGGCGATCACATCGCGCAAATCCAGCTCGAGCGAAACAGACGTCAGGTTTATACCTGACGCCGCGCACACTGCCCAGTGGTCTCACTGTTATCTTCGTCGTCAATCACTTGATGACCCAGCACAACGCGAGGATCGTAATCGGGACGCCGAGACAGTGCGTCGGCGAGGATGTTATTCCTGCCCGGCTTATAGTGCACGACAAAGTTGTACTCGGCGAATAACGACAACCGGCGCGCCATACGCTGGGATAGATGAGGCGACTTCATCGCTGTCCGCAGCGATGCATGAACCGTGTACACGGCAAATGATGCATGATCCGTGTACACGGCAAAGGTCTGCTCGCCCAGCAGATACACCCTGAACTTGATCAGAGCATAGCGCATCGCAAGGGGTTCCTTGTTGTGGACAGGGTAGTTGCGCTCGGCCGGCTTCATTTGTCGTGACTGGTAGCTCACGACTCGCTCATGGCCTTCATCGTCGAATTGCATGAGCGCACCCGATAGCGAAATCGCTAGCGTCACACACCACATGGAAAGGCTTCGAGTCGCCCGGGAGCATCAATATAGGCGCGGACGCCAAGCTCTTCTTCACCGAATCGAATGCGGATTGATGCTCCGGGGGCCAAGACCGCGTGGCATCTTTCTTCAACAGCGACGATAATAGCTAGATCAACCCAGCGTAGTCTTTCGTGTACTTGTGTAGGTAGTCCGCGAGGCCCAGCCACTAACGAAGCTCAGTGGGGTTTGTGGTTGTAGGCCACGAGCAAATAGACGAAACCATCTCTGGGTCGGCGCGTACTCCATTCGTGCTCATAACAGCCGAGCACCGGGATCTCCGGTGCGCAGAATACACACTTCTTGATGTTGGCATGCAGTTTGTTCTCTCTCATCGAAAGACTTGCCTCAAGTGCCGGATATGGACTTCTACCGCGTTGAGGTCATCCTCAGCGCGACTGTGGACAAATATGTCGTCGAAGTAACTCGGCGCGAAGTTGCGGAGTGGGCGAAGCACATGGGATACCATGCGATTGAACGTGGCGGGGGCGTTCTTCAGTCCTTGGGGCATAACGAGCCACTCCCAGAGCATACAGCAGGGAGTACTGACAGCCATGAGAGGAATGCCACTCTCGCGCATCAGTATGTGGTAGAAGCCATCGGTCAGGTCGATGGCACTGAAGATGACGCTGCCCGGAATGGCGTCCAGTACCATGTCCTTGCGCGGAATCGGGGTCTGTGCTGTGATGGTGGCGTGGTTCAGCTTGTTGAAAGCACCAACCACCCGTGGCCTTCTTCACGCAGAAGGTCGGGCTCGAATGTGGCGAGGTGCTGTTGCGGACATGGCCGGCTTGCCGGCAACCTTCGAAGAATTCATCGATGGTCTTCACTTGGTCTCGCGGCAGTGGCCGCTGCCGTGTCACGCAGTACTTCGCCCCTGGCGGGAGGTGCATCTCGTGGCGAACGCCACGATCCGCTGGTAGGACCGCGGAGATCTTGTCTGGGAAGACATCGGCAAACGCACGGGCTGTCTCGTAGGCCGGGTTGCCCGACGCCTTCAGAGGTTCTCAAGACTGCGCGGCGAAGCGCTCCTCGCGCGCTGACTTTGGCTCAGCGCTCTTCGGTCGTGACGACGCGTCACTCAGCTCGATGGAGTTGATCTTGCGGCGCACCGACTCAGCATCGGTGATCAGGCAGACTTGCTCGATGCCTTCGGCCTTGAGGTCCCGGAGGAAGTTCTTCCAGGAGAGACCTGGCCTGGTGATGGACTTGGAGTCGCAAGGTGGGCTCGCGACTTCGATGACGCGCGTGTGACTAGGGACTCCGTCCACATACCCGATTGTACAGACCGACTCGGTCGGGTCTGGAGATGGGCTGGCATCACGGCGAGGCATCAATCGTCGCCGCGACCTGCGGAACGTCTTCGATCGTCTCGATCCCCTGCTCGAGACTGAGGTGTCGCTCACGCTAGACGACGATGCACCCTCCTCTAGGCGTGAGAGCTCGTTATCAACCGCGCTGATCACGTGCGGCGGTGGCGCTGTACCAACCACGACATTGTCATGCGGGAGCCGCAGCTCAACCGCCTCATGAATATGCGGGATCCCCTGCTCGACCGCCTTGTTCTCATACGGGAGCCTCTGCTCGACCGCTTCGATCTGCATCCGCGTTCCTCACGGATGCGCTCGTGTTTGTATCTCACGCGCGCGCCTCCGCGCGTGCTCGCCCTCGTCTTTGCCAGTCAGCAGCACTGCGCACGTCGTGCCGAGAGGGCCATCGTTCGATGTGCGCACAACGTGTGTCGTGGACGCCCCGTCCACGACTGTGACGTGGGGCCAGTCTCTTGATGCAACCAAAAGATGCGTGAAGACCTCGCTCACGTCAAAGTCTTGACGAGGCTTGACCGACCGAGCCAGACAGTCGATCTGGGGCTGATATCGGGCCACCCATGGGATATCCAGGATACAGTCAAACGCGTAGTTCATCTCGATTACGATGAAATCGGCACAACTGTCAAAACCATCAAACGTGCACGACAACGACACTTCTCGCTGTGCGACACGGCAAGGCTTTTCGTCAGCCAGCTTGGCAACGACGTCACCGGGAAGGTCCCGGACAGGGACGCCCGCGGGGAGAATCGGATAACACGACGCGGGAAAGAAGTTGTTCGTCGCACCTGAATCCAGGAGCGCGCAGAGAGGTCGCCGAGCTCCGGCGACAAGAAGACTGACAATGATCAGTCTCGAGTCACCACCGGCAGTGGTGGCATTGAAGTGTGCATGAAGCACAGGGGGGTAGGAGGTCGGTCTGCCACCAGAAGACCTGGGTCTCCATTCCAACCAGTAGGGCGCCCCACACCTACTGCCCCCGGCCGTTTTTTGTTGTTGTGCGGCCGATGATGCTTCATCAGACGTGGAATGTTCCACGTAGGCAATGACGGGTGCCGGCGCGCGGCACACCGCCGCGTGATGTCCAGGCTTTCGGCATTGGAAGCAAACCATCGGTCGGTCGTCTCGGCAACCTCGAGCTCGCCTCGAGGGCGACCATTGCTGACGTTGCGACACCTCGACCGCGTCGAGCTCCATGGGCTCAGGGCCCGACTGGCGAGTCTCCATAGGGATTGAACTTGCATACGATGATGCTACCACGTAGTCCTCGCGTAGCACGAGGACAAAAGCCTCTTCCAGAGCTGCGGGTTCGGCCCGCGTAAGGCAGTATCGTGTCATGCCTTCGCGCATGCCAGACACGAAGACATGGACTTGAGACGCTATGTCGATCGGCTTCGTGACGATACCCGAAGCGAGATGACGCATCTTCTGGACGTAATCACGCATAGATAGCTTGGCTTGCTTGAGGGCGAAGACCGTCGTTCGGATGCGTGCCTCATCTTGTGGCAGCTCGAACGCGAGACGTAGATCACTCTGGAGTGTCTCCAGAGTCGGGAATCCGTGAGGGCCAACGACGAGTTTACCGAGTGCCCATTCCTTGGCCTTGCCGGAGAGGCGGGACAGTAGGAAGTTCGCTTTGGCCGACGGCGCCTCGATCAACCTCGAGACGATCGCGATGTTGATCTCTCTGAACCAGCGGTTCCGAGGGAGGCGATCTGGGCCAGTCCCTGAGTACGTGGATGTTTCCATCTTTACGGCGCCGTTCCGTGAGGGGTGCGAGGGAGTTGATACTCGCCGCGTTGCTTCGGCGAGCTCGCGAACCATGAACTCTTGGATGTCTTGGCGGTGTTGGTCGGGAGTCACTGAGCTCAGCAGCTACGTGGCGACCACTTCTCCGGACACCGCCGCGAGGCGGTGGGGTGCCTACCACTGGACGGACGTGAGGTGAGGGAATGCCGAATGCTCCAGCGTCATGGCTGGGGGTCCGGCGGGCTGGTTCTCACTCATCTCGAACTTGGTCATGAGAAGGACTACAAAGTGCTACCAGGTGTAACGGGCCTAGTGTATCCCCGTCACTGGCTTACACGTAGCGGTAGCGGAAGCGTCCCGTTCTCAGTTAAACTGAGAACCAAGTATTATTTCCAGCGTGAATTCAACTCTGATTCATTATTAGACCAGGGCGCGGGCCCTTAGGACTAATGTGAACCACTCAAATACAGGTCAACAGCTGGTTGGCTGAAAGTGGGGTCTGGACCCCCCACGTTTCAGCCAATCAGATAGAGCCAACTCAACACACGCTAGCCGTGTGCTGTCTGTACCTACTTATGTAATGTATGTAAGGTTGTCTAGTGACACATGTAAAATGGAGGGCCTATTACACTGGGGACCAGCAGCTGTCGCACTCGAAAGGTCCATCGGTTCGGGACCTCCCGACGGCTTCATCACCGGTCGCGGCATCGGCCGCGGGGCGTTTACATGCAGTTTAGCCTGTCGCTGGCTAAAATCTTCTTGCATGGCGAGCGTGATTGCTGCCTCGAGAGAACTTGGGTACTCTCGGAAGAGATAGGTCTTTACAGGCCCATCTTTGAACCCCTTCATGAACGTGACGACCTTTGTCGCCTCGTCTATCGGGTTGGCCACGATGTTCGAGACTAAGTACCGCGCTCTTTGAGCTTAAGCATACACGTCATGCTTACCTTGTTGCAGATCGAGGAGCCCCCCTCGATCTGAACTCGTTCTGCAGGGATTCAAACGCCTGTCTGAGTTCCTCCTTGAACGCCTCGTACATGCTAAAGCACGTAGGACCATGAGTCGGCGTCCATACGCTAAACGCCTTGCTCGTCCGCCAAGTTATGACATGGTGAACGCAACCTTCGACATCGGGTCGACGATACGCCGAGCCGTAATGACAGTATCGACTTCGACAAGCCAACGGAGGAGAGGCTCGCCCTCTCTTTCAACGTAGCTGTTCACGTGGAGTTTCAACGACTCCACGCGCGGTGTGGACGGAGTCGACACCGTAGCGCGAGCAGCGATTTCGCGCTGCTCCTTCATGATGACTCCCAAAGCAACTCCGTGTTGCTCTGTCGGCGATAACGTGCGCAACATCGTCGCTACCGCTGCCTCTCCAATGACCGTCGCCAGTCGCTGGAGTGCTTCCCACTCTGGGTCCGCCAGGTGGGGACAGTTTTCGCGTGCAACATGCGTTGCAGCCGCGTTCGGGCTACCAGTGGACATGTTCGTGTCCACAGGCAGGTTCTCAGCCCCTCGTTCGTATTTCATACGAACGTGTTGTTAGTCGGTCGTTGGACGGACTACAAATGTGCTACCAGGTGTCGTGGGCTTACTTAGCCCACTACTTTAGCTTACACGTGCGCGCGACGTGTAGGAGGAAGCGTAGTATTAGTTAATTAAGATTAAATATACTTAGCTCTGTAAGTATAGTTAAGTCTAAGTAAAGCATTTAATAACCTTTTTTGGTAGAACATGAGAACTGAATTGGAGGTTAACATTGACCTTTCCTCCTAAAACTGATATCTATAAAGAGAGGATCTGCCAAAGAGTGGTTGGCAGAACCTCTGTCCTAATGCATGTTCCTTATTGACAGATATCTATTGCTTTCTGCCAATAGTATTGTTTCCTACTATGAATGGTGGTCGCACTGCAATGTGGCCCACCCGAATGTATCCATTAGTGCGTGTTGCACTAACGTGGAGGTTGATCGATTGTGTAGTCCCGCCACCCGAGCTGAGTTCGGCTTGGACAAGGCGTCGGGGGGGTCAGCAAACGATCATGGATAGAGTCGCCGAGTTCCACTTCCGAAGACCCCCGAAACCAAGATGCCGGCCAAAGTCGAGAGGTTTCAGGCAAAGGGTGGGTAACCCGTACTTCGAGGACTCGCACCGGCTGACTCCGAAGAAGGGCAGACTGCTGGGTGTCCGCTACGACCACCTCAATGACGCAAGCGATGAAGCCGAGCTCGGCGATAGCCTAGACGACTCGGTCGACCTCAGCGGTGGCCGCGATGAGACGGTAAAAGACCAAATTCGTCGACTCAGCTACGACGAAGCTGAGCGGGATGGCGGTCAGTACTTGGAGATACGCACCCACTTCTCGCTCGACAAGGTCGCTGAGTTCGAGCGTAAGAGGTATCGCTTTGACGCTTCGCTCCACTTAAAATTGTTAGAATGATTTCATAGTATTGGCTAAGGCGGGTGTAAGGCCACCGTAAAAAAATGGTGGTGGACATTAAATCGACACCTACCAAGATAGCCCGCACATCACGGCCAAGGACGCAAACGCGCGTTGCGGTAGCAGTCTTCCTTACCACCTTAAGTATAGGAGCCCGCCTCCGCTACAGAACCATAGCGAGGGCCAAACGGTTCTTCAAGCAGAGCCGCGCATCTATAGAGACAATCTGGAACCAACGCATGACCCCCGCTTCATTTGTACAACCTCGGCGGCCGTGCCCGCCGAAGAAGACCCGCCTCGGCGCCAAGGAGGTGGAGGGCAGCAGTGGCGCTCTGACCTACGGCTTCAACTATAGAAAACGGCTACAAAGCCAGAATCTCAATCAATGAAACAATGTCAATATGCGCTAATTCCGTCCCTAAATCTGTATAAGTGTATGATTGGATGGAATTATCCTGTGGTTTGATGCATATCGTCATGCAGGTGATTAAACCTCACCGTTTTGGGCGCCTAATGGAGAGTGCTCCTCACGTTTCTGGCTGTTGTACTGCATCGTACGTGGTCACAAAGCCGGTGTGGACATCTGGTATTTTTTTATAATAATATCGCTAATTTGCCGTGTAATTACGAAATAAAACCTTATTTATTTCAAAACATGTTTTCGCGTTGGTGTTGTTATTTAATTGCTGCGCGCTGTTATTAACAGGGATCCGTAAAAATAATAACGCTAAAAAATATATACCATAAAAGAATATGTAATTATTAATTTTTTATGATATTCCTCCGGCATATTTATTGAATAGGCTATTCTAGCCAATCAATGCGACCAAAAGTAAAAAAAAGAATTGCCAATCAGAGCTGCTGAGGTGCCTTCAGCGCCTTTTCACTTCACATGGCCTCAGTATATTAGTCAAACTCAAGATACTCCATTATATGACCAATCAGAGGTCGGCATAGTATAAGAAAGTGGCCAATCAGAGCTGTCGAGGCTCCTAGTCCTGTGCCTTCAGCGTCTTTCTTGACCTCAGTATACTACACCTAAGCAAAGGTGCTTTTTTTCACTTAGCCCAGTGTACTGCATACGTAAACTATGGTAAAAGTTTTGCCGCCGGTTATTTTATGGTCAGAATGAAATTTGCCTAGTTCTACTGTACGAACCAGTGCACCTGAAAACAACTCGGCCCGATCCACTACCTATAAAGTGGTGGGACAGAGGAGCAACTCGCATCTTTTAGCATAATAGCAACAAAATGAGCACCTTTTAGAAAAAGCTCGTAAACTTAAAGTAGCATGTGAGTTCATGTGCCGGGCATTCAACCTGATGGTATGCAAGAATAGCACCTGTATGCTTTGATATCTAAACGATAAGAAAACCTCATAGTACGTCCTCGTTCATGTGATCGTCCTCGTAAATAAAAATGGCTGCGACACGAACGATAGGATCGTGGCGTTTCTCGAGCGGCATCCTTCCGAAGAGTCCCTAGTCCCTAACATCCTCGTCGCCCACTCTAGTCGTAACGAGGCGAAGAGGTGCTGGTTCTTCGGTGAGGGCTGTATTGATTTGAGAATGACGGAAGCATTCACGATCGGCGATGGTGTCCCGGTGTTTGCGTCAATCGGGGCCGTAGTGCATTTCGCAAATACCCAAGCTGGTTACAAAAAACTGTTGACGACTTCTGAGTTATATGATCGGCTAATGAAAGACTTGGGTCCCAGTGATACTTCTGAAAGCGATGAGGAAGAGTGGTTTCCAAACGTGAGAAGGGCCCAAATCGAAAAACAAGAGTGGCGACCAAAATCTCAATATAACGCGAAAGGTGGCGAACGTGTTCCAAACTTGAAGCCGACAGCGTGGGAAGACAAAGTAAAAGACTGGCCCCCAAAATCTGATACAAAAGATAGTGACGAAGAAGAACGAGCCCCAGGAGCTTTACGTGATACCAGTGCAAGTGACGAAGAGGAATGGACTGCTGTCGTAACGCCACTCACATCGGCCCAAGATCGTCTCAAAGAGCCGTACAAGGTATCCGGATTGAATAACCGGCTAATGAAGGATTTGAGTCTCTACGACGCTGCCGAAAGTGACGAGGAAGAATGGTGTCCACAGTCTCTATGTGGCAGAAAAAGAGGTGTTGAAAAAGAATCGGATCCTATCTCAAATCTGGCTCCGTGGGAAAGCAAGGAGAAAAATTGGTACCCAAAGTATCGATTTGATACGCAAGATAGCGACGAAGAAGAATGGACTCCAGATGCTCCAAGGAATCTAAGCGAAAGTGACGAAGAGGAATGGATTCCTGAATCTCAAATTGGTGTCGTTGTGGATACCGCACCCTCAGCTCTTACTAAAGGGGGCTGGTCGAGAAGAATAACCCAGCAATGGAGACCGCACCCAGTCGACAATTTAGCGAGTTCGGCAGAATATTCTCGTACTGGTGGTATCAAGCTCCGAGGTGGAGATAGCAGCTGCATATACCCAGGGTGCAACTTACCAGTGAAGCTGAAGGGTAGATGCGAAACGCATGGTGTGAAGTGTTCAAAGCTTTCTTGCAGAAAGTTTGTGCTACGAAAAGGAAAGTGCTTCACGCACTGCAGGCTCAACATTTGCTCTGTTTTTGAGTGCTATAATTCTGTCCGCGATTCCGCCACGTGCTTTGAGCACAGCAATAGCAGGCACCCTACTATAGGCCGTGGTATGTCGGGGACCAAAGAAAGTTGTGTGTCCAATGTTTCGCCGGTAAAACCTTTGGCGATGTTGGACACGGCAAAAACCAAATCTCGCAAGTTGGCTCAAAAGAAAACCGATTCCTCGGATATCATTAGAGGACTCGTGGAGGTCAGCAGCGATGAAGCTGATGATCACATGGCAACTAAAAAAAATAAGTCTTCCCATCGCGCTTGTAAAGGCTGCTACAACGTCTGCAGCCAGCAACGTTGTTATGCAGTTGCGAGACTCAACGGGAGGTGCATAAGACATGGTGGAGCTAAACTGTGTTCGCAGTTTGGATGTACCAGGTAAGCCTTCATCAATGGCGATACGTGCTTGAAACATGTCGGAACTACAGTAAGATCATACCAAGACAATATAACCGCTTCATAGTACCAACCCCCATCCCCTCGGTCTCAACCGAGCGGAAACATGTTTAAACCGAGGCGAGAAACATCCAGCGAATCCTCTAGATCAACAGGCAACATCTACATTCTACTAAGGTAAGTTCAGTCTCATTTTGTTTTGGGCGCGGATTTTTTATACGAAGGATTTTTTTCAAGTAACCGTGTTTTGGGGCATTTTTTAAGCAAACTTTAGATAGATTCGTTGAAAGAGTGTTACAAAACACAAAATAATGTCTTCCGTAGCATGTTCACTAAGGAATGTCTTAAAAATGCATTAGCAAAGAAGCTCTCAAACGGATACGGCGTCACTGACAATCGTGCCCGATACATCTGAGCTCGAGTTTTACTTCGTCGTCCGATTCATTCACCGAAGAGGAAGCGACCACCCACCCCAGTTCAAGATCCGCTAAATGCTCGTGGTGCAGTAAATTACAGCTAAGGACAAAGGGCTTGATTAGAATAGGGCACTGATTTCGCATTTGATACATTAACAGATTACTATAATCAAACTTGCTTGGCTTTCTTTTTACTTTGAAAACCACCACTGCGCTCGGGGTTAATTTGGTTGGCTTATTTTTATTTTTTGAAAAGTCGCTATCCTAGGCACTTGCTTGGAAGTCATCAGGCATTTGCGTGGAAAAAAATATTTTTCCTTTTGTTTTCAGTTCCACCAATACCCAAGGCAGAGGTCACAGTATAAGTTCCTAAGCTTCACGTGGTGCGCAAAATAGACGTTCTGCAAACACCAACGGTATTTACGTCAGTTTTGACGCAGTATATTATACTTCTGTAGTTAAAACTGCGGTTGTTGGATGTCCCAGCGTTGTTCATTCCACACTCTATGTGCGTACAACCCGAATACTGTAAAAAAATCACATTCAGGACCAAACAGTGAAACCCTGACACGTAGGATGCAAGGAAATACCCCTCCACCATGTAGAAAGCAATTATCCCCTCACGTTTTTATTTTCTCATCTAGGAGTCGTGAACGACATCTGCGCTTCGCTCGAGAAATTTCGGGTTGCCCGAAAGGGTAGTGATGATGTGAAGCTAGCCGATCCAGAACACGAGTAGTTTCTTTACGAGCGACCTCAGCAACCTATTTACGTTGGCAACTGGCTCAAGAGCGGAGGGCGTAGATAAGGTGTTTAAAGTGGCACCAGATTTATTGAAACATTTAACTATGGCGAGCTGTTTATGAGTATGCATCCAAACTGTTGCCCCTCAACACTGCCAAGAACGAACATTGAATAGCCTTATTGGCTTCGTATTATAAGCACACGCAAGTAACATGAAACCAACCGAAGAATAGCGACATCAGTCCCGCATCCATGAGTTGCTCCATATATGCAGTTATTCATCTGCTAGTCAGCTACTGGACTTTGTTTTCGCCTGAGCGAATAGCTTGTCATCGCACCACCCTCTGCCGGTCGTGTACATCGCACCCATTCTAACCCCATCCCAATAGTTTTACGGCCTGGGAGCTTCATGGATGCCCAAATGTCTCGATAGGGAAGAACTCCGCCCCTGGCAAGATTTGCCACCTCTTTAGCAGAAAGCACCCCACGCCACACTCGAAACTCGTCTACGAGGCCGCGAAAGTCATACGTCCCAGCATAACTAGGGTAAGGGAAGTCTCCGTCGGCCGCAATGACGTGTCCAGTTCCAATTTGCTGGTACGCCATTAGAGACCATTCGCGGCGTCTTTCCCCCGTTGCAGAGTGCACATTCGCCCCATCAACATACACCTCCTGAAGTTGTTTTTCTCGGCAATAGGTCAGAGCGACATGGTGCCAGTGCTTGGCCTCTAAGTTGGCTGCTACCATCGTTCTGCCGCCCAGCAACGAGCAGTACAGGTTGCAATTCGAATCCACCACCACGGGTTGCCATTGAGAATCTCCGGAGTCGTCGTAATCAAGTCCATACACAACTCCTCCGGCACACCGCCCATTATGTCGCGCCGTAGTACCAGTCTTAGTGCCCGGCAGCAGGCAGAACCAGACATCGAAACTCACGCTGGCGTTATTAGCTAGGTACGCCATCAGTCTTTGCTGCCGTGACTCGGTCACCACATTATGCTCCAAGTACGCGTAGGGTCCTCGTTGACGGTGATATATGAAATCCTGGGGGCCCATGCCGCGAAAGTATACCGATCGCTCCAGCATATATATCTTCTTCCAGTGCTGTCCCATGTCTCTTTGGACGATGCTTTTCATCCGTTATCGGAGTCGCTTCGCGGAGCCTTTCAAATCTTTCATCCACGGAGGGCCTGGACTGTCCGTCGTGGCTCCGTGAAGTCGTTCCTGCCAAAAGTTGGGGTCGCCGAGGCACAAAAACCACTCGTGGCTGGCGTGCGAGAGCTCGAAGGCGTCAAAACCTGTCAGGAACGTGAGGACGGTCTCCAATACGTCGATAGGCATCAAGTCGGGCCCCATTTTTACCAGAAATCAATCAGAAAATGTTTTGCAGAAAGGCGAAAAACACAACTACAGCCTGCCGAGGTTGTGCTCAATAGCTTGATACAGTTGAAGCAAGGTTCAGCCCCTGAAAAACTTTGGCGCTTTTTTGGATGATCCCGTCCCAGATACTTATCGGCTTCCGCAGCAACGGCAACGAAAGGGTGGATAATGGTAGCCTAACGATTTTAGGGTCGCACGAGTCAATTTCGTTTTCACGCAGCAATGACTCTACGTCTACGTCTGAAGGCTCCGGCGATTTTGACCGTGGCATGGCTAGCTATATGGCTTCAGTGTTTGGCAGCGAAGTCAAGCCGGCTGAATGACAATCGTCTGGTAACGCAGTCGGGTCTGAAAATGTGGGTCGACACCGACACTCCATTAGATGCCTATACGTGGGAAAGTTCGCGTGGAGGCACCTGGGAACTCGTGATGAGCGACGAGTTCAACAACCCAGGACGGTCATTTCGGCCGGGTGACGACCATATGTGGACGTCGATCGAAAAGCCTGACGGCGTGAACGATGCCATGGAAGTCTACGTGCACAACAAAACTACGACGTCGTGTGAGGAGTCCAGCGGCATCTGCAGCTTCCAGATTGAAGTGGATGATCACGTCTCTCAGCTCCAGGTGTGGAACAGCTTCTTACAGACGCCAGGGTTCGAGAACGTCACCTTCGTAAGTGTTTGCATGTCATCTCGATTTTTCTAGTCGATCTTCATGTTGTGATGCCTGATGCTGTTGTCCAATGCAGTTTTATCGTGGAGGCATGGTGCAGTCCTGGAACAAATTCTGCCTGCAAGGCGGCATGATCGAAGTTCGAGCTCAACTACCTGGGGCTCTCTCAGCGGCATCTGGCAACCCTGACGCGCTATTGGATACCAATGCTCCAGCGCAATCGCAGCGCTACTACCCAAGTTGGCCTGGATTGTGGGCTCTTGGCAATCTCGGACGCGCCATCTTCAGCGGGTCGACAAATCGCATGTGGCCCTTTTCATTCGATGCATGCGACCCCGACGTGCTGGAGCCGAGCAACCAGCGTATCAGCGCATGTGACGCCGACCCTGGCTCGGGCATGAATCCCCATCAAGGTCGTGGTGCACCTGAGATTGACATTGTCGAGGGTGGAGGCACGACCATCTCATCTTCCATCCAAGTGGGGCCTGGAATGCCACAACATTTTCGCGTCGTGACTCCAGTTGATGAAGACAAGTTGTGCATTTACTCCAGTTCGTGCAAAACGCCCGGGGCCAACAATCCAGGCATCCCCGAAAGTGTGTACCGCGCCCGAGGCCATCAGTCCTGGTACCAGCAACTGCGCTACGCTGCAAACAATTTTTGCCAGCGAAACGCCAGTCAAGTTCAAAGTTACGCCACCGTGAAAGCCGCCCTAAAATCTGGAGTTGAAGACAACGTTTGCTCCATCGATACTTGCCCAGCTTCTCTAGACATAAACTCCGACCTGGACTTCATGCATACCGACGGAGATGATCGCTGGGGGATAAATTCAAACGGCACATGCTTTGCAGCGATGAACTCGTATATGGGCGAGTTTATCTGCAACCCCGGAAATTCCAATCCGAAGTGCAAACCCCTCGACGGCGCCCCAGTCTTGCCGAATGACGGATCTAGTTTTGCCTTCCAGATGGATGCGCTCTCGGCAAACTGGCCAGTGCACATGGCAGCATACACAGACTTTGTCGTGTATCAAGTGGAGTGGGTTTCAGGTCCTAGTGGTTATGTTCGCTGGATGGTGGCTGGGGATCCCCTGTACGAGATTCCAGCCGAGGCCGTGACTAACCCTCCCCAAGGCGCTAGCATCAAGAACCCCCGCAAGATCATGATTGAGGAGCCCCTTTATCTCATTTTCAATGTGGCCATGTCCAGCAAGTGGGGGGCTCAGCCACCAAACCCGAAGAGTCCGTGTCGTGGAGACGGCATGGACCCGATAGCGAATCGCATTTGCGACTCGTTTCCGATGTACTTGAAAATCGACTACGTACGCGTGTACCAGGACTTGTCCCCGGACTCGATTATGAGTGTTGGCTGCGACCCGAAATCGCACCCGACACGTCAATGGATCCTCGATCATCTCGACGACTACGAGGATGAAGACAATAAACTCGTCGAGGTGGCTGGGAAAGCGTTTTGTCGCTCTAACGAAGACTGCACAGTGCAAACAAGACGCCGTCACCGATCAACTACTTTACGCAACACCAGGTCGGCGGTTGTGTTGACTGGGAGGTGTGTGAATCAACGCTGCGAGTGTTCAAGCGGTACCTGGACCGGACCGCGCTGTATCCTCCCAAGCCCAGCAAGTGCTGTGTCTTTCAGCCCTCCGCTCGCAGTGTCAATGGGCGTTGGGGTGATACTTATTGCGGTTGGGATTGCTTCGTGCATTGCTATACGCGTTAAGCGAAAGAAGAATGACAAGGCTGCTGAAACGGGGGGCAAGCAGTAGATTACGTACAGGTGCTGCCGTCAGTTTTTCTTACTTTCCACAATTCACAAGCTGGAATCTTTCTGACCATATTAAATATGGTACAATAGACAAATTTTGTCTTACTATTTAAAGGACCACCTGAGAGTGAAAATATTTTTCAACGTTAATTAGTGGTTATTACGGTTGGAAAGTAAGTAACGAGTCCTGCCCATGTGCTTTCCTCCGAAACGAGGAAAGTTTGAAAGTAAGTCATAGTCCTGTCATGATTGGCTAAGCCTGCAAGTAGTAGTTTTAATTTAATTGGCAGAAACTCGTAAATGAAGCTCTTTCGCGCGTCCTGCACCATAACCCGTATCCATATTAGCATGGAAAACAAACGGCGAGTGGTCGGCAATTCGGTACTCACGGTTGCAGGAGAAGAATTGATTTGATTGGCTAGTCTAACTTATTTTCCAACCGTGATACCGGTAACAACTACTACAAGTAGTAGAATCGCTTCATTCAAACTAAATTGCAGAAAGCAATAGGGTATTATTTTGATGTGGTATCTGATCGCTAAGCTGCAGGGTGAAGCAATTGCTTGTATGCGACTTTATGAAAGCCGGCACCAATAGATGCTAGCCCACGACATTCCTCCCTAAATTGCTCAATGCATATCCTGAACAGTACCCACCATCTACATGTAGAGTCATGATAATGCCCTTCTTTGGGCAGTCAGTGCTGTAGTTATGCCGCAGTCGATCCACGTGGCTTCTGCTTTGAGCCCCACCTTAGTAAACGATTGGGCTTTTGATGCATGCCAAGTAGTAAAACGCTATAGCCATTCGAAAGCAGGATTTTTTATCCCTCTAGCCCAAGGAGAGACTTTTATGAATTTTAAGCGCGAATAGTGAGGTGTTCGCAAAATGTGACCCCGTCGTGATACTAAGGGGGAAAGTGCGAGAAAATCGGGTGTCCAACGTCCTTTACAGCCACCGTGCTATCCTTGCTTGAAGCAGCCACTTACTGGTACCCCAGCTACCCATTCTCCCCCTTGGACGACGCAGTGATCTCGTGTGAAGCATTTCGAAGCGGAAGTGAGAATTCCGAGACAACCGCGGTTTACGTTTAGGTAACAATTCGAAACGGGTAAAGTTAAAGAGGGAAACGCTGCGCGGGCAGAGATAAAACCCAACCGCTGAAGGATATCAAGGATGCGTTTTATGATAGCAAGTCCAGACTCCGGTGCCTGCGAGAGGATTCATCTCCACGTTGCGCCAGACCCCAACACGTTTTAAGAGATGACAATCTGCTTCAGCCAAGAACAGCTAGGTCCCGAAGTAATTATCAGCGAGCCGAGAGCAGTAGTGGGCGTTAAGCTACTTGATCTTGCCCAACGAAGTACAAGTACTAGTAATTGATCATGCTGGCCAGACCGCTCTCCGTTTCCAAGCCCTCCTTGCCAATTAACCCCATCTCAGTGATGCAGCACGCCTGATACATGTCCGTGTCATGGCGGCTACCTCGCCAGCTCAACGCCAAGGATGGAGTGGGCACCCTGCAGACACGTAAACGAGAGCTGCCGGAGCCTTGACAGCCAGGGTAGAAGGTCTCCGAGACGAGTTCGTGTGTACAGATACTTCTCAACGGCTTTGGCGCGAGCAATGACCTGGAAGACGCCAACTCGTCAGCTGCTGTGTCTGCCCCATCAAAACTCTCTCCACTCACAAAAACACACACACACACAAAAAGAAAATAAAAAACAAGCAGCCCCAGTCGTCACCCAACTGCAGCCCTCGGACGTGGCGTCCAGTTGCAAAAAGTTCAAGGTCCGCTCTCGTATTGCAACGCCGACACTTGGGGAGCATGTTTCCCCCCCCCGCCTCCACTTGGGGAGCATTTTCCCTACTTCGGCAGCGTCTCCATCACGCTCTTCACGTGCGGCGGGTAGAGCTTGGACACGGCGGCCTGGCGCAGCAGCACGTCAGCCTGCTGGCGCGCGAACGCGAGCGCCTGCTGCTGCTCGGGGCTGCCGGACTGCAGCGCGCGGTGCTTGCGGAAGTCTTCCTTCACGCGGCGCGTGGCGTAGCTGCGGAAGTTGTACGTCTTTACGAAGAAAAGAAGAAAAAAAACAGTTGAAGAGCAGTAAGTAAAACTCCGAGTTCGACGTGACGCCACGCGCGTCACGCGGCGAAAAGCACATCGACGTGTAAAGGAGACGACGCGCTGCACGACGCGCACCTCGAACTTGGCGGCGCTGCGCAGCATCTCGCGGTACAGCCGCAGCACGGAGGAGGACGACGCCATGGCCCTTTTTCTCGGTTTCTTATTCGTTGGGCTTCCAACGGCGGATTTCACTCTGCGCGGCGATTGGCTACAAACGGACACGCAGTTTCAGCCAATGAGCGTAATCAAGACACCATCATTCCGACGACACTTGGCTTTTGTATGCAAATTCGGAACGTTGAGAGGCAATGGAGACGCTGCCTGCACGTGCCGTGGCCTGTGTCTGCAGCTTCCTCTCTGCGGCGGACGCACTCGCGCTCTCGCGCGGCAGCTCGGTCTGGCTCCAGATGATGGACGCGGCTCCCGCGGCCGCGGGGCTCAAGGAGCTGCCCCCTGCCGCCAGCAAGGCGCAGTATCAGCGTTCGCGGGCATTCGCTTTCGCAGGACTTGCGATATCTGATACTCCGAGTCCGCGAGCAGCAGATTCTTATGCGGCTATTCTTAGCCAATCAGGTCGCGCGACGGCGGCACTTCAACTATCAAGTTTAAGAGGTACCAACTTCAGCTTCGACGTGTGGCTCGCGCTGCTGCCGCAAGAGCCCGACGGGGCGTATACTGGAGGAATCGTATACGGGCTGCAGTCCGAGCACACCGAGAGCCGCAACTGGCCCAAGTTCCACCAGCAGTTCGTGCTAGTGAGCGCCACTGGAGACTTGTTCTGCTCCGTGATCGACCACCGCCCAGTGGTGAAAAGCAGCCTGCAAACGCAGAGATGGTACCATGTCGCACTCAGCTACGACCATGCTAGTCGGCGGCAAGACGTGTATGTGGACGGAGAGAAAATCCGATCGGATATCGGCACTTTGCACCGCGAAATGGAGTTTTTGAAGCACGAGCAGTTCGGTACGGGCTGCATCACAGCCAACGGACTGCACTTCCCCAAGCCTGGGTACTTGGGGTGGTACGGGTTTCATGGTCTCGTCGACGAGTTTCGAGTGTGGGGGGACGTCTTAACGGAAGGGGAGGTGGTAGAGCTGGCTTGTGGGGGGAAGGCAGTTGAAAAACCGTTGGTGGGCACACTCAAGGTTTCTGGGCGTGCACCGCGGGGATCGACGTGGAATGTTTCCCAGGTTTACTGCTCAAAACCGTTGAAAGGACGGCGATTGGAAATGCCCGTATACAGCAGCAGGACTAGACTTGCAATTGTGCGGCCGGAGCAGTTGCCAGCCGATACGATCAAGACCCTATGCTGCTACTTGACTGGCTTTGATGCGTTCAGCTTGTCGCACACAAATTTCTGGTGGATGCAGTATTTGGCGAGCGGAGCCCATTGGCAACGCTGTCTGCCAAACGCAGCAATCAGCTATCCGGATGGTGTGACATCATGCAAGGAGCAATACATGCTCTCCCGTTCGATTGCCTTTAGTGGACTCCAGGGTGATGACAGTCCTCATGTCGATTCCTACGCGTATATCACATGTGTGGGGAGCGAACAACGACGCCGGTCTCTCTTCCGGTTGAATTTTCTAGGAAGCGAAAGCTTCAGCTTTGATGTGTGGTTTAGTTTGTTACCAGCTTCAGATGGTAAACACTTCGGTGGTATTATCTACGGACTACAATCCACCAGTCGCGAAAGTCGCCAGTGGCCATACTACCACCAGCAGTTCGTACTGGTGAGCTCCACTGGCGATTTGTACTGCTCCGTGTTGGACTCCAGACCGATTCTTGCGAGTAACTTGGAATCGAGTAGATGGTACCACGTTGCTCTAACCTACGACAATGAGCACCAGCGTCAAGACGTGTACCTTGGTGGCGAGAACATTCATTCAAGTACTGGCGCTCTTCATCGTGAGTGGGGGTATTTGACACACGAGCAAGTGGGTAGCGGCTGCATCACCGCTGGGGGTCTTAATTTACCCCGCCCGCAGTATCTTGGGTGGTACGGTTTTCGTGGTGTTATCGATGACTTTCGTATTTGGAGTGGGGTATTGTCACAGGATGAAGTTTCTCGACTTGTTGGTGGCGAGACTTTGCGTACGGAATTACTACGAGCTTCTATGAAGACAGTCAACGCCGGAGAGCGCGTCGTGCGCACTCAGTTAACATGGATTAATGTCCGACTTACAATGTGCACTCGTCCTACTGAAGCTCGAAGCATGCAACAGATAGAGTATCGCTCTCCCTCGCAATCAAACTGCACCCTCTCCTAAAATGGTGTGCCTGATCGCGATATTCTTAAACAAAATTGTATGTGAGAGTAACGACAATTGAAGCAAAACCGGATTGAGTAATCGTCTGGCTGCTCCAAACTCAGGTCTGCTGGCCACTCAGGTCTCGCGTAACTTTAAAACTACGGTATTCGGATAATAACTATCATGATGTCCAAACGATTTGATAACGTTGACTGGACTGACGATGACGCAAATTCGTATTGACGCCGCTGTTGTACAGTAGTCCCCGCCAGATTTACCCGAGTGGTATTAATACTAATAAAGACTGCAAGGGCTGCCGTTTCGCGCAGGGTTGGCATATATGCAAATGTATTGAGTTAATGAAGTTAACGCTTACGCTTGGTAGTTGAATGCGGCGAAATGACCATCGACCCGGTGGCATCAGGCTAACAATGCCCATTACAAAACTGCGAGAATGGATATCTTTTGCTGAGGTAGTCCTGCAATGTATCTAGCGACACTGTCCTCTACTTAAGTACGTTAATGCCTGTGTACCGACCATCAAACTGAGTACACCGTGTTGACGGCTAGAGCAAATCTTGAGCACCTACGTATAATCTTTCCGAGGTGCATAGCTGATCGCAGGGGAAAATCTGGCGGGGACTTCTGTACATGCATGCTGTTTTTTTTCTCTAGATGGATGCTGAAATTTGTTACAGCGAACAGACCTTACAACTCCTCGAAGGTAACCAGAGTTCTAATGTACAGTACAGAGCCCCCCCCCCTCCATTTCACCTCGACTTTTCGATATCCCTTTATATCTTCTGATGGGTAATTCATACTTAAGCGAAGGTTAAGCAATTTATGGGTAATGCCATCTACAATTCCCTGTCAAAAAACGATTTTGTAGTGGCCGATTTGCTTGTACGGTACTCGAAGTACATGTATGTATGTGTAGTGGGCTTACTTAGCTCACTACTTCAGCTTACACGTGTGCGCAACGTGTAGGAGGAAGCGTAGGTGTATTTATATTAGATTAAGTATACTTGGCTCACTAAGTATAGTTAGATCTAATAAAGACTTATTAATAAGCTTTGGTAGAAAATGAGAACTGAATTTGAAATGTTAACTTCGGCTTCGCCTCCTAAAACTGATATCTATAAAGAGAGGATCTGCCAACGAGTGGTTGGCAGAATCTCTATCCTAATGCATGCTTCTTATTGGCAGATATCTGTTGCTTTCTGCCAATAGTAGTGCTTCCTACTATGAATGGTGACCACACTGCATGTGGCCCACCTGAATGTGTAGCCCCGCTACAGTGCGTGTAGTACTTCGTACGTAGTTGTACTGTTTTTTGCGTGCTCAGCGAATGGGTGAAAGAAAGTGCCTAGAATTACAATCTAGAGATCCGGTTCAGTATTGCATCTATACTCGAGGGTAGGGGTTTCGAATCAGGGAGCTTTATCTAAGCTGGATCTTGGTGTAATTGACGCTCCCCACCAAAAACGATTAATAAAGATCTCCACAAAACATTATTCATTGCGATCACTGGCAGCCGCTCCATTCAGAAACTTACCCTCCATCGAGGAGCCGCAGCGCGAATGAGACGCGAATAGCGCCGAGCGCGCGACGAATCCGACGGGTCTGCCTCAGAGGACACCGAACATGGCAGTGAGCAAGAGCGTTCGGATAGCTCCGATCAGGGGGTTGTTGTATCAACGCCGAGTCTACTTGACAGGACGCTCGATTCATGCAAGGAGTTCGAGTCATTTTTTGCTGATTTTTGCAAACGCACACACCAGGTGCATGTTATCGTCTAGTACTGTCTTAACATGGCACCCTAACTGTTGTCTGCTGTAGAACTTCTACAAGCGTACGTCTACAACTCGGCAGCAGCGGGATAAAAAATTAAAGCGACATACACCAAGAGCGGCAGCGAGGTCCCCTCTCAGAGCTTTTCCAGAACGCAGCATTTCCGCTTTACCTGACATCCTACTTGTGCACTCACGCCGGGGATCATAGAGATTGTGGTAGCGGCAAGAGAACTAGATGCAATGTTCGTCCATTTGGCTGCAAAGCAAAGGTATGCGCTTTATGGAAGCGTGATTATACTTACAGTTTTAACCGTAAATTATGCTTAGCTTCACATACTGCAGCGTCGCGACGGAGATAGCTACTTTCCGGTTGTGTCTCAGTAAATTTCGGAGCACAACCACCGGGTCGGCAAAGCGGAGTACGAACAGATCCCTCGGAACCGGTTGCGGCTGAACAGCAGCGAGCTAGAAGATGTTAATACTTTGCGTCGGATCGGGGTCGCGCGAAAGAATATTTTGAAGTATATCTGGGATAAGACAGATTCTGAACCGTGTATGGCGGATGTTCACAACCTTCTCGCGAAGCTCAAGCGGTAGGAAGAAGCTGGGACAATCGTTTCAGAGCGCTTGTCTGAAACATTGAATCGGTTTTGCGAAAATGAAAAATGTGGCGTTGCCCACGTGGATATCGAACGAGTTAGCAACGAGGTACGACGATATTCCTAATGACATAACTGCAACGATTATATTGATGTTATCTCTGCGTTGTTGAACAGCCAATTGCTCGGTGCATCGTATTGCAAACCGCGCATATGCGATCACTTTTTTCAAGCTTTCCAGAGACCGTTCTTGTGGACGCGACGCACCGAACAAATGCAGAACGTACAGATTGTTCTCCTTCATGGTACACGATTCCTTAGGCCATGGAAAGCACGTGCAGGTAGGCCCTATTAGCCTTGGTAGTGACGACATTTTGGACACACTCTGTCTTTAGTCGAAAGAACAGTTTAGATTGTGCCGGATTGTACTGGATTGTAAACGAGACTGAAGCGGATTGTTCTGGATTGTACTAGATTTTTTTTCTAACTTCATGCAATGTTTTGCCGCTAGCAAGCCCTTCTTACAGACGAAAATACACTGAGACCTTCCTACATGCTATTCGACAGTTCAAGAGATGCAATCCTCGATGGACTGAAATACAGTGTGTGGTATTCGACAAAATGGCGACGCAATGCTGAGATCTGTCGGAAGGTGCTTCCGCGAGAATGGGTTACTAAAAGTCTGGCCCTACTGCATGAGTGCAGAAGTAAATATTTCGACTATAAGACAGTTGTTTAAAGATGAAGAAATTTTGCTGAAATATGAGCTTGGACGGGATACTTTGTATCCTAAACTTACAGGTGACTAGATACGTGCAATGGATATTAGGCACAAGCTATAGGCGACTTTCCGCTGGCTGGAGAGTACAGTTGCGTGGGTTCACACAATTAACGTACACGCTGCGGATCCTAACTCGATCTTTGCTGACGCTGCGGATGTTAATAAATCAGATGTGTGTTCTTGTAGCGGGGCTATACGTTCGGTCAATCTCCACATTAGTGCAACATGCACTAATGTATACATTCGGGTGAGCCACATTGCAGTGTGACCACCATTCATAGCATGAAGCAATACTATTGGCAGAAAGCAATAGATATCTGCCAATAAGGGACATGCATTGCGACAGAGATTCTGCCAACCACTCATTGGCAGATCCTCTCTTTATAGATATCAGTTTTAGGAGGCAAGGCCAAAATTAACATTCAATTCAGTTCTCAATTTCTACCGAGCTAAGTATATTTAATCTAATTTAACTACACCTACGCTTCCTCCTACACGTCGCGCACATGTGTATGCTAAAGAAGTGAACTAAGTAAGCCCACTACAGTTCTTGCATTCAATATATCAACCTGCAAGATGAAGATGAGTTATCACTTCTTCGATTTGCAATGAATAGAGAACTGGAAGATGTATGTGTCTCCGCGGCTATTGATGTTATTCGCTGTAACGCTGACGCTCGACCAGATTCGATACCTACGTGTACGTTCACACCGCAATTGCTGGCGATGGACTCTAATGAGAAAAGAATTGCTTGGTTAGAGAACAATCGACAGTCAAAGACGCGAAAAACAACATCGTGGGCGCCGTTCTTTTCGACTGTAACCATTGGTGTGCACCGTGTATCAGCTTGGAGAAATGGACGTACACAGTGATGGATCCTATGAACGACGACAAGACAGTTGATCGCATTGACACTGTGTTCAAGAACTGTTTTAGCCCACTACTCAGCCATGACAAAATATCGAAACGCGTTGTTAGTAAAGAGTATCAGCAAATGGACGGTGTGAGTTGCAGGATTTGGGTTCTGGCATTCATTGAAAGTTATCTATACCAGAGCTACGATGCTCCAGCGGACGTAGATTGCCTGAGGTAACATTACCTTTGTTAAGGGTCTGCTAGCGTAAGGGGATAATACATAGTTTCTTTACCAGGATTCAAGTCGCTTTTTCTAAAAAGAATATGTCCTTCATTTGATGTGGATACCACAAAATAACGCTAGCTGGACGGAGGGGTGGCGTTAAATTCGAAGCACAGCACAAGATGTCCGCATGGTCTTTGGATATCATGTGCTGCAATTGCATTGCTTTTGAATATCATCTGCTTGAAGCTTGTATAAAATCGGGGAAAGGATTGTACAGCTTGTACCTCAAGTACAATCTGGCTTGTGGTAGGTTGTGCCACATTGGACGTGATTGTGGCAGAAACCCAGATTGTATTGGGACGGTTGTAGACTGGATTGTGTCAATAATCTTTGCCATGATGAAAACCCTAGACGTTATTATATTAGGGGGAGTCGAACCTTGCCAAAAACGTGCTTACCTTTTCGACTTGTTTATGCTTACTTTTCCGTCAAAACAAGCCACCACCGGAGGTGGCTTGTTTTGAAACGGAGCAGGACTTCCAAAATGAGCAGTTCCTTCGTCCCCTTTCACTCCCTCGTTCCCCCTTCCCCTTGTTCCTGTCGTCGTTATCGTGGCCACACACGTTCATAGCCGACTCGCTGGCCATGGGCGAGAGCCAAGATGGCGCGCAAGGGCAACCAATCTGTGGCCGCGCTAGGAGTCGACTTCATGTCCGAGAGCGAGCGCCCCAAACTGGACTTGAACGGCTTCGAGTACATCGCCTAACCGAGCAGAAGATTGGCTGCAGTCTGGCCGAGTCAGCAGTGAAGCAGGCAGCAAGGCGTTCGCGCACGACCTGGAGCCCACGACCACATGCACTTCCTCCAACGTGGTGCAGACGGTGTTGCAGGCCTTCGCGCAGGTGCCGGACATCAACGTTTAGTACGGGCCCGACACGTACATGGCGAGAACCTGCAGTAGATGTTCGAGCACAATGCTCAGCCCCCCGACGAAAAGATCTGCGAGATCCACCCGCAGCGCAACCGCCAGACCATCACGGGGCGGCTTACGCACTTCGACCACTTCACCGAGGGGGACTGCGTGGTGCAACACATGTTTGGAGACAAGATGACCCAGCGTGTCCGCGACGCATACAACCACGCTTACTATACTGCGCAATTTGAAGTACCTGGTGAGATGTTCACGCTCGCGTTGGAGGCGCAGAACGAGGGCTGTAATGTAGTGAGATCTACATTCCCAACTTCATCAAAACTAAGACTGCGGATGCTGTGAAGAACCAACCAAGAGAGAAGCTTAGCTTTGTGTTGGGCACGGCGGCTGGCTTGATGACGGCCATCATGCGCGGCGTGCAGGAAATATTGAGTGCGCAGCATGGTGGCGTTAGTCGCAGTGTTAGGATGGTCTCAAGTGGTCTTGGGTTGGCGAACTCGTTTCGCCAGATATCGGGAAGACTGGACAAGTTGTAGCATTTCTGATAGCTCGTCAACATCGGAAAATAATTAGTTACTCTTCATTTGCGACGCCCTCGTCATTATCTTCCTCCTCTAATGCCGCGATAACCAGCACATTTACAATCTCCCGGAGAAAGCGCTGTGCGCTCACTGGTTCTTGGCATCTTTGATGTGTATGAGACTGTGTGTGTGTGTGGATGGGTGGGGGGCTTCTTCCCGTATAGCTGTGAATTCATGGCAAAATGCCCCCAGCGAGGGCTGACTCCCCCCAACACAAATCCTGCTCAGGTTTCTGATTACAAATCCGTCCTGCTCATTCTTGGCCACTTTTGTAGGTTCGACTCCCCGTAATACGGGAAATCGAAAAATCAGCTCATCTTTCAAGCCTAATTTCGCTCATTTTTGCCTTTGTATTCGCTTATCTCTGATATATGCTGCCTCTGGAGGGAGAACGACTGAAAAACACCGCGCATTGCGTTTTGCCACACAAATTACGTTTTATCACAGAGAATCGAGAATAACACCTAACTTATCTGGATTTTGCATTTAAATATAATCCCACACATGGCTTTACTTGGAAACTGGGTACCACCACACAGGATAAAAAGAGGTGGGAAAATGGAAAGCGCCAGTACGCAATCAGCGGCGCTTTTCTAGCACCTCTCACGAGTGACAGTCATTCTCCTGAAACCCCCATGCCCCCCAAGGAGTGACAGTCACTCCCTTGAAACCTCTCCAGACAGAATGCCGAGAAAAATTCAGTGGAGGGAGCTAGCGTTTGCCGTCGATGAAGACAGAGGGAACGGGCTAATCGACTCGAAGAAGACGGCTCGGATTGTCAAGGCCAACACCAGCGCATGCTCCGTCTGCACAAACCATGCCAGACACACATGTACCATGAAGTATCAGGTGCTGCAGTGCAAGTCGCAAGCTTGTCGCGATGCATGCCCCCTGTAAAATGTGGTTGGCGCGGAAAGGTTTTAACCTGCTCAATTACGCACCGAATGTCCTTGTTCGATACTGGAAGCATATATCGGCGGTGGTTCCTCCACGCAAAGCAGGCCTATCAAGACAACACAAACAATACTGTGAAGAGCTTGTTGCACTACGAATGAAGCACGTTCGAGTGCGAAATGCTCTGCGGTATAAGTTTGGTTTAGACGGTGCAACGCTTCCTCGTTTGCGTGCTGTGCAGAACTTCATCAACTACTATTCCAAGACCCAGCTAGGCTGCAACGACAATTACGACGAGATTTGGAACGTTGTTCCTGATATGGCTTACTCTGGTGGAGATGATAACAATGCTCTCATTTCGTTTACGTATGGGAAGAATTCTGAAGGTGACCTAAGCGTCGGAGATGGATCAGACTCGGAGCCTTTTGTTGTCGGTATTACCAGTAGAACTCTGTTAAAGCGACTCTATAGGGATCCGGATTGGTTATTTTTCCATCTGGACGCGACGTTCAAACTTTCACAGGTCGGCTACGCGGTGCTAGTACTTGGGATCTCGGACCGCGCGCGGGTCTTTCACCTGGTCACTTTTATCATCACCTCACAGCGTGTCGAAAGCATATACACGGTGGCGTTGCTAGCGTTCCAAGCGTCGTATGCGGAGGTTACCGGCAACCAATTCCGACTGAAGTATGTGGTGGGTGACGCAGAGGATGGTCAGCTCAACGCGCTGGAGAAGGTATTCAGATATGACTCTGACTTCACATTTCTAATGTGTGTTTTCCATGTTATGAAGAAAGTCCATGAAAGGACTAAGGTACTACAGTATCAACACGCTTGGCAAACCGTGTGCTTTCTCAAGTTTACGACATGCAATTCTGCGCAACGTACGATTAATTGGTTCGAGTCACGAGTACTTACTTGTATCAGTGGAGCAACCAGAACGAACTAAGGGCCTCGCCTCTTATTTCTCTACGCAGTGACTGAATAGTAGATATTCGAGGTGGCAGTTCTGCTGCGTGAAACCTGTATTTGCCACGACTAATAACCCTGTTGAGCAGTTCAATCGGGTTATCAAGCGTGATTACACGTTGAAGGCGCGATTAAAGATGGTGCTATTAATCAGGGTTCTATCGGAGTGATATTTGAACGAGGGTACGTCGACGTGTGCATTTAAGTTACTTCCGGAGGCTACGACCCCGCTCATGCGTCAGACGGATCAGCTGGCAAGTGATATGTTGCTTCTACTTGGACCCAACACGCTTGATAGCCCCCACTGTGACCGTGTTCGTGTACAATCGCGCCCGACACAGAGGTTCTACATTCCGGCGAAGAAGCGTACCGAAGAATATCTAGCCGTAACAGCTCAAATGGGGTGAAACTACTCAAGGATGGAGCATGAAGGGTAGCCTGTGGAAGGATGGCTAGTGGACGTGTCTGCTGGGTAGTGTCAGTGCAAGTACTGGAGGAAGTTTGGTTGTTGCATCCATCTGCTATACGCTAGAACTATATCGCAGCGTGTCAACAGTCGGGGGAAGCGCGTCCTCGTGAACAGAAGCATCGCACATGACAAAAGAGTGCGTCAAATTGAAGATGGCATGACCCCTTCTGGGAGACCAATGCTTAATGGGCACACGTTAGCGTTCACATAGATATAGGTTAGCTCCTCATGTTTAATATATCTGTTTAAGTCCATTCCAAACCGCAAGCTGCCTAAAAGCATGCATTGTTACCAATTGTTAGTACGGAATGTTTCGGTGAGGCCTGTACGTCGATCGCAATGCGATCACAAAGCTTAACTAACCAAATACTACAGGATGAATCGCAATGTACATGTCTGATACGTTGGCGCCCCTCACAGTGAAAACAGCACCAATCAAATAACTGGCATCGGGGTTGATAGAGTGATGATATGTAGTAGTAGGTGTTACTACGGCTTTGTCCTAGAATTAAGCTCTCGTGTCTATATCCAGGTGTGACGAGGTCGGTGAAACCTTTTACGCCCAGGTGTATAGCGATAGCCCAGAAAGGGTAGACGAGCAAACCTTTTTGGGAAGGTAAACCCTGAACGCAGATTTCCTTGAACGCAGGTTCTGGGAAAATGCGGCCAGGGTGGCGTGGCACCTTGTGAATCCCTATCAGTGTCGTTTATCTTCGGGGAGCCTGGATCGATCACCAGGTGAGTTGTCTGTGGGGTTGAAAGCCTTAAGTTCGTTGAGCGTAACGTTCACTTGTCTGAACGCACATCTCTGAAATGACTGAAGCTCGAAGCGTGGGTGAAGGATCAGGGTTACTACCACAAGTTAGAACCCCAGAAATATACACCACTTTCAGATAACCAATACAAATACAGAGTTATACACAAACACACAGCCGCCACTTATTCTTAGACCCTTGGGCGGTGGTCGTACACCAGTCAACTAATCTGCGTTCAAGGTACTGGTCAACCTTGAACGCACTTTCACACGCGCACCACCCTCAGATGAGGGAAATATACGGACCAAATACAATCCGATCCTAAACGCAGTCAATCAAACTATTCTCGGGGGCGACTGCTACCAAACCACCCGATATATCAATCGTTAACATGAAATGGGACACCACCCTTACCTCAACGCAATGGGCCCAACTGGGAAATGGAATACGTGGATCACTTCAGCAGCCGGAGCAAACTAATCCCCACGTAATTGGACTTGAATGTGTGTGGGGACCTCCGCACTGCCCTTGTCCTTAAAGACAGCGGACCCGATTCCTCGACGACTTGCGCAGTAGGGGGTAAAACGAACTCTCTGATTGTTATCTGCTAGACTATCGCTAGGCTTTGTGTAAAGGTATCT
>BSXT01000263.1:0-46142 GCA_030267785.1 Phytophthora fragariaefolia
GTGTAATCCTCGCGAAGCGCGAGCGCGAAGGCAGCTTCAAGCGTCGCTGGCTCCGCTCGCGTGAGGCAGTACCGAGTCATGCCCTCACGCATTCCAAAAACGAAGATGTGTACTTGGGAGGCAACGTCGATCGGGTTCGTGACAATACACGAAACCAAGTGCCGAGCTTTCTGCACGTAGTCGCGCATGGGCATCTTCCCCTGTCTGAGGGCGAAAAAGGCCGCACGCATGCGCGACTCGTCTTGCGGGGGCTCGAACGCAAGTCGGAGGTCACTCTGGAGGCTCTCCAGAATTGGGAAGGCTTCGCGGTCAACGGCAAGCTTGCCGAGGGCCCATTCCTTGGCTTTGCCGGACAAACGAGATAACAGAAAATTAACCTTCGCCGACGGCGCTTCGATCACCTCGAAGCGATCGCGATGTCGATCTCGCGGAACCACCTGTTCAGCGGAAGGCGGTCTTGCCCGACACCGGAGTAGGTCGACGTTTCCATCTTCACGGCGTCGTTCCGTGAGGAGTGCGAGGGAGTTGGTACTCGCCGCTTAGCTTCGGCGAGCTCGCGCTCGATGAACTCATGGATGGCTTGGCGCTGATGGTCGGGGGTCGCTGAGCTCAGCAGCGACGTGACGACGAACACTCCAGACACCGCCGCGAGGCGGTGTAGCGCTTGCCACTCAATGTTGGTGAGATGTGGAAAAGCCGAATGCTCCAGGGTCATCCCTCGAGCCGCTGATGGCTTGTCTTCACTCATCTCGAACTTGGTCATTGGAAGGACTACGAAGTGCTACCAGGTGTAACGGGGTACGAAGTACCGTTACTAGCGTACACTGTAGTTGCAGGAGGAAGCTTTAATAAAAAAAACAAGTGTCGGGTTCGGAGTAAAATCAACTCTGTTTATTTTTGGGACGGAGGCGGCGGCCATCCGTCTTCTTGTGAACCACCCAAATCAAAGTCGATACCTGATTGGCTGAAAGGGGTCTGGCTCCCCACTTTCATCCAATCCGGCAATGACAACGGGGCACACGCTAGCCGTGTGCCCGTACCTACTTTTGTGCATGTAGCCATGAGGCTCCTACCTACTTATGTAACTCTGTCTACCTACCTACGTAACCGTAACCAGCCCGTTACAGGACCTATGTGGATTTGCACCGCAAGTGGATTAGTAGGCAGCACTGCCAGGACGCCACCAAACACACGATGGCCATCGACGAGCTGGACATGGCAGCGTCAGGCCAGTGGCCGCCATCGCTCTGCCGGTCTTACTGGCGAGCCCGAATGTCCGTCCAATGCGGTCAAGCACCGATTCGACCACCGATGGTCAGCCAAGTGCGTAAATTGCTCCCACAGAACGACGGGCACTCAAAGCCATCGGTTCGGGTTAACGGAGCCGCCGTGCTCGGATTCATCGGACCTAATCAACATGCTTCGGCTCCTCTATGATGCGCTGGAGCGAAAGCTGCTACTCCCGGACCAAGCGCTTCTGATACCGGCGGTAAGGCATAACATAGCCCAGGCGTTACGACTCCCAAGTCGGGCGACTTGGAACGATAACGGCCCGACGATGTTGCTGTGGCAGTCCATGGTCCGTATCGACGATGGCGTATGGGTAAATGCACAGTGGCTGGAGTGGTTTGGTGAACCTCTTTCTGTACTTTGCAGGCCCGCCTTCCTGAAGGCGATCAAAGAAGAGCAATCCGCGAGGAAACGCGTTTCCGTTGGTCGGCTACTCCCAATGCGGTTAGTCGATGTGGCAAGGCTGGTACACCCTGCACTAGGGCTATAAGCCGCGTTTCAAGGGTAATTGACGCCTGGTTGGGCTTCAGTAACGTTTACTGCGGCGTTGAGTCCCAGTGAATTTTCCGGCTTACAGCACCTCGCCGATCCGACTTCAATTCAGGTTTGGTGGATTGGCGACGTGTATATCCCACACTCGACACAGTGGTGGGAGCACTTCACAACAATAAGGGCGGGTAATACGTACTGGGTGGTAACGTTCACGAATTCGGTAGGATTCGCACAATGCACCAGTCTCGGATGTCACAGGATGGTTCGGATCCCGGCAGGGGCACTCCACATGCGTACAGGGTTTTCTGTGATCCAGTCCACCAACGTCAGTCCTCTAAAACCGTCCACACCAAAATTCGACGGGCCGTCGCTATTGGACTGCTCGCGCCAGTCGACTCGCCACAAGGAGTGCTAGCCGGTGCTCGACCCATTTGGGGAACCCCACTCCGGCAAATGGGCGTATCCGACTGGTTCTCCCAACCCGCGGGTGACGACGGTAGCCATGGGCCCATAGAGTGGAGTCATCCCCTATTCGAGTGGTTCACGCCTCCACAAGACACGACCGGTTATTCGGTATGGTGGAGTCGTATTTGCCAGCAGCTCGACCGCCTTCAACTTGCCGTGTACACGGCACCGACTGGATGGCGACGATACCCGACAATGACATCACGAAGTGCCAAGTGGGTCGACGCCATCTCATATACGGCACGAGGCGCCAGACGTCTCCATACCCAACCGCTCTCCGGAATCAGGAAACCCTCTATGACTATTGGAAGCTAACCTGCGACCGCTGTAACCGGGCGATAAGGCGCCGCCGCCGTGCGCAAGGTCCTATGAGCCGAGGTAAACCACGGCATATCAACAAGGAGAACGAAGTGGGCCCAGAAGACAAAAGATCAAGTGACGCGTGCCCTTCACAAGCGAATCGCCTCGCTCAAATCGAGGAGCAGGCAGTGGTCACACAAACGAAGACAAGAACTCCAAGGCCAATCCGACAGCCAGGGGGAAGAACAGGACGAGGACCAAGACGGAACCCAAGACAAAGACTAAGACGAAGGCGACGATCAAGAGGAAGCGGCTTTTACGGCAACATTTTATAGTCATGGTCGTGCATATTGAAGGTCCTCCTGTATGGCCATCGGTTCGACCGTCGGCTGTGGGTGGGCTATGTATGTGGTAGCTACCGCGGGACTCAAGCTTTGACTTGGGCTCCGTAGGCGAGGATGCAGCGTAGCGCGCCTCGGGCGTAGTCGCCATAACCGCAACAAAACAAAACAAAAAAGCTGTTATGCCACGAGTGCGATACGGTTGGGACCTTCTGACTACATTACAGAGAGCACAGGAATTTGTGAAATTTCAAGCTCTTGAGTTCTGCTGCTCACGATTGACGCATACAGATCCAGCAAGGCGGTGCTTTATTTGCTCGAATTGTGACCACTCTATGATAGAAAAGCGGCTGAGTTGTATGAGCAAAACGTGCAAGATGTATGGATCGTGTCAGTTTGCTTGGAAAGTGTGGGAGTGCGAAACCGCGTCTCGAAGTCGCGTATACCACAATAGAATGGAAAATGTACGAAATAAAGATGTTAAATGTCATCGGGCAACAATAACCACGGAAATGCGAAAGTTTATTTTTCAGCAGATTGAATGCGCTATTCCTCCTCAGTTGATACTTATTGTGCCTTTCTCATATTTTGGCCAATCTGACCTGAAAAGGTAGATCCTTGGGAAGGGGGGGTAGGTTTGTAGGTCCGATTTGCCGACCGCTTACGTTAGATTAGTAGAGGTCCCTGGATTTAGGCCAATCAAATTTTTGATGGTCGAATAGTATTGCCCAATCCAAAGATGGATATGAGGTCCTGCGAAAGACCTCCGACGTAGACTTAGAAGTACCTTTTCAGCATTTAAGGTCTGAATACGGTGCTGCTACAAACTATAGCCGCACTCGAGATTTCGCTGTTTCTCGTGAAGAATTTAACGTCAGCACTTGCCGTTTCGCCTAAAGGCCTCCTGTGCACCTCTAATTAGACCCCCAAAATCATTTAGTGATAGAATAGATATTGCACCCAAAATATATTTTCCCGATTCAGGCTGTTCCAAATTATAGGCGCACTTGCTGCGCCGACCTAAATCTCGTTCATTTGTCGATGGGACCTCCGTTTATCAGCACAGCCTGTGCCATACGTGTTGGCATGGTGTTGACGAGGTCGCGTAGGTAACTATGGTTAATTTCTGTCCAGCTGCGGATGATCTGGGCCTTCAACTCATCGTTACTGTCGAATTGACGCCCACCTTGATACACAGACTACGCCAATTGCCCCCTTCCGTTCTCAATCGGGTGGAGATCGGGGTCTTGGCGGGCCACTTCAGCTTCTTGATCCACATGGCCTCAATGTGCGCTTTAGTAAATCTAGACTCATGAATTGAAGCATTGCCCTGTTGGAAAATAGGGTTTCTAATGCCATGGTTCTCGCGCAGGTTCTCTATGAACGACGCCAAATAATTATCCAGCGTTTGAGTGTAGCAAGCAGAGTCCTGTCGCCCCTCCAGAATGGCGATGCCCGTTTTGCCGTTTGCGCTCATCCCGGCCCACACCATCACACTTCCGCCGCCACTCACGCGCTTAGAGTACAGCTCGGTGTCGGTCCTGACGTCGTGCCAGTCGTATTGGTAGCCGTCAGGGCCATCTAACTTAAACTTCTTTTTGTCGCTAAAAATAGCGCGCCTCCACATGCGCGTTTTGCTTAAAAATTTCGCCGCGAAGGCTGCACGTGCAACCTTGTGGTGTGGCTTGATGGCCGGGGCAGGTTTCCTCTCGATCCACGTGGCTGCACGCGATGAATTTAGTAGCTTGCGCACCGTACTTGACTTGACTATGTGATTGATAGCCTCCGAGATCCTCTTCGACGTGTACTTCTTCACCATAGCAAGCCGAAAAATACGCCTCGCAAGGCGCTGGGTGATTTTGATGGGTCTACCCACATTTTTTTATGCTTTTATCGTCTTTTGGTGGCTGATGCGATTGCGTATAGCTTTGTCACTGCGCACGAACTGCTTTGCAATGTAGCGGTAACTCTTGCCTTCACCGTAGAGGGCGTTAGCTGAGCTGATCTCTTCGGGGGTCAGTCGGGTTCCTCGTGGCATTGTCTGACGCGCGGCGAGCTTAGCGAGTGTGGCCCCTGGTGTCGTTGTTTGGCGGGAATCTATGAGTGTCAATTTTAGCCAATTAAAATCGATTTTGACAGCACGACTCGAGAATTTGTCAAGTGCGGCTATAATTTGGAACAGGCCTGAATCGGGAAAAAATATTTTTTGAGTGCAATATCTATTCTATCACTAAATGATTTTGGGGGTCTAATTAGAGGTGCACAGGAGGCCTTTGGGCGAAACGGCAAGTGCTGACGTTAAATTCTTCACGAGAAACAGCGACATCTCGAGTGCGGCTATAGTTTGTAGCAGCACTGTAGCCACGATTTGCTGGTCAAGCACTTTTTCGAAGAGGTTTATCACACAAGTACACACATACGCACGTCCTACGGGTTATTCAAGCGATATCCGCTGGCGCGGAATCGTGCTGATTTTCGCCTACAACATCGAGGTTTCTGTCGTTTCCGAGATACTGGGTGTGTCAGCACGAAGCCTTCGTAGATGGTACTATCGGTTTAAGCCTAGTGGCAATGGTGACGACAATTTGGAATCCGAGCGGTCGTCCAAATGGCCTAACAATGTTCAACAGTTTGTTCGAGAATATGTTCGACAACATCCATGTTTCTACTTCCGTTGCGTGAAGAGCTCAAGGGTAAATTTGTGAATCGAATTAGCTGTTCGGATTCAACCATTTGCCGGGATCTTCAATTCGATTTAGGGCTTTCAAGAAATGTTCTGACAAAGCGTTCTCGGGAAAGTGTTCCAAAGGAGCGTCAGGAATATGTCAACCGACTTATGCCTTTTTACAGCGGCCCCGATCAACTGGTATTCGTTGATGAAACTTCCAAGGATGGGAGGTATCTTCATATTTGTCTGGATAGACTGTTATCACCTCTAATTTTTACGTAGTATTGTTAATTTGGCAAGGTCGTCGTTACGGAAGCATGCCTGGTCTCGTCGGGGAACCCCTGCTATTGTCCCGATACCATTTTCCAGAGGAAAACGGGTTTCGGTTCTCGCTGCATTCGATGTTTCTGGATTTTTCGCTTGGGGTACAACAGAAGACACGTTCTCAAGACTAACTTTTCATGAAACGTTTAAGTTCAATATTCTTCCTTATCTCAATCCATGGCCTTTGCCAAGGTCAATTGTCTTTGTAGACAATGCGAAAATTCACATGTATCAGGAGCTTAAAGATCATATCCACGGTACTGGCGCATTGTTATTTTTTGCCCCCATACACACCTGATTTAAAGCCAATTGAGGTTGGATTTTCATTGTTGAAACGATGGATTCAGCACCACGCCAATATGGCTTTTCGGGAAATCCTCTGGCGGTTCTAGAAGTGGCCATGTATTTCTGTACACGCCAAAATGAAGATGTCGGAGAAAGTTTGTATGGACATTGTGGATACAAAGGCAACCAACTTAGTATATCAATCAACGAGTTTCAATGAATATCGTGTTTTGAGGTTTATCGGCTACAAAATCATACATTGTCTTGCTGTTCTTCCATGTGATCAACATCCTCCATATCTTCCGCCGGTGCTTGAATCTCAAATTCCACTGGATCGCGAAACGGAGGACGAATACTGTAAGAAGGAAGACCGAGGATCTCTCGCAGGTCTGCAACGTTCACATGGGCTTGAAGCACTGCACCTTGGATAATAATTCTGATTAACCTGAAATTTGTGTCGGCGTTTGTTTGCTCAGCTTGATGGTTTTGTTGCATCTCCTGTGAAAGTCGATCAATATTTTGTAGTTGCCGAAATGTGGCTGTATCAGGGACTTGGATAGGGGCATCCGAAGGCATCCGAGCTTGTATTGTAGCCATGTACAGCTGTTAGGCCGGGCCGCCTTGAATGTTATGTTCAGCTAATAGTGCTGTGCATGCTCTTGGATTCTGCTTTCAGTTGCTCTTCGAATCGTGTTCATCCGTGGGTTAGTGACTCCTGGGACATACACAAAAAGCATCAAAACGAAATCGGATTGACCGTGAGGCGAAGTCTAAAAGTTCCCATGCTTTCGATAACCGAGTTTCGTAATTTTCCTCGTCCAATTCTTGAAATTCACACTGTGGTGCATGCTTCGAAGGTTTAAGACACACACCGAAGTTATCTTGCCATTCTCCGGGGAACTTTCGGATAAATTCAATCACAATCTGGGCCTTTAGAAGCCAGAATCCACGACCAACTTCAAATGCAAAATCCATTGGGTCAGTTTTGTTGCGGCAAGAAGTTAGCGGCTCCCCATTTTTTATGACGAGGAGGCAGGTGAGAATGGAGGGCAGCGGTATCGACATGGTAAATCGAAATATAGACTGTCGCGAAAGTTTTCATTGGAACATCAACCATTGGTAGTGTGGGTGGCTAAATATTCTTCTAGACATGTGGAGAAAACAGATATTCTAGCCAAATGCTCATTTCGCTGTGAAAAATATCTGGTGATTTCAGCGGAACCCCGTCTATGCGTTTCACACTTGGCTTTAGAATTAAAAGGAAATAGACAATTTTGCAACAAAGTAGGCGCCCTTTGCCAACCGAGAACGTTTGTGCCCAGGGAATTATCCCATTTGCCATCTGTCAAACGCCGATTGGACAGAACATCTAGGTGGGTTATTTATCCCAGACATTCTGACCCGGCTGTTCCATATGAGACTCACCCCTGGTGAGGGGTGGTTCGCATTGCCCAAACACTTAATTATGTCTCGGAACCAACGAAGGTCTTGGCCACGACACTTACCTCAAGCATCGAGCTCACACCAGGCGCGGGGATTGAACCCGCGCCACCTGTTAGCTGACTGGCTAAGTAGGCGTTCACAAACCAGTAAACCAGTCTGCAAACTAGATTTTCATAGTTTGTAACGTGATATTTGTGTCTCACACTAAGTAGTTCAATTTTTGTACGGAGGTTAGGTTACCTTTAAGAGGCCACTACATGTTCACTTAACAGGCCTTTAGTGGGACCTCTCCTCCTAGGTAGGACCTCAAATCGGAGGGCGTTTCGGCAGAAAGGCACAATAGCAACATGCGTCACGCGTCCGACATTGTCCGGCCCAGACGAGGTTACCCGACTCAATACCAAGTGGCAAACTGCGCGAAGGATCTACGCAAGCTTCAACGAACAAAAATGTCTATCCATGCTTTTCAAGAGCTTGTGCGTAACAACCCCTTTAACCCAACTGATATCAAAACCAATCCTTTCTTTTTATCAAGAAGATGACAACGGTAATCTCTAAGTTGGCAAAGAAACCGATGACTATTCTTTCGTAGTCGGCATCACTTGTATAGCACTAATCAAGGCGGCTATTGAATACGCCTCGGTTTCTCGCTTTACACTTTTCCATGCCGATGCTACGTTTAAGCTGAGTAATCTGGGGTACCCAGTGATCGCGTTTGGGTTTTCTCTTGCGGCTAGGAAATACCAAGTTGGCGCAATATTTATTGTTAGTCGTCGGACTGCCAAAGAATATGGAATTTGCTTTGGAGCCTTTGCTCGTGTAATTAGGCGTCTACGCCCCACGGCGAACCTTCACATAAATGCAGTGAAGGGGGATGCTGAGGATGCTCAACTGAAAGGTTTTCAGCAGATTTCCGAGTTTTCTACAGCTACACGTACTAGCTGTACGTACTTGATGTGCCTTTTCTACGTGTTATATAATGTACCCGCCACATGGAACCTCAACAACGTCATGAAGTTAAGGATGGTATTGTTCGAACGCATTATACTGAAATCATGACAGCTTACTACAGTGAGAAGGATAAAGTATTATCAAAATGACGAGCGATTCCACAGCTGAAATCCTTCGTAGATTACTTTTCCTCGCAGTGGTTAGATAGTATATAGTGGCGCTGGTAAATCTTTCACGCACCTACAGGATACGCGGCTTCAAATAACCCTTGTGAAACGTACAACACGGTCATGAAGAAGTACACTGGAAGACGTTGATAGCACATGCAGCTTTTGATTAGTGTAACTCAAGTGATGGCTAACGATGCAACGTTCGCCCAACCTACTAGTGAGGCCCAACTACAAAGGCCTAGCCCAGCTACAGGCCGCGCTGCGTCGGCCATGAAAGCTAATAGCTTTCAGTACCGATATTCCAGCTTTATGCAGAGTAAAACAGCTACCATGGAATGGTTTCTCAAAACCTGAGGAGTTTGAGAAGCTCTGCCTTGCTATCGATGGGCCATCTGACTCAAAGGATGAACAATCAACAGAACGAGAAGAGTCTATTATGATCCTCGGACTCGCGCTGTTGGGGCGAAAACAACGCGCGCGCACAGCAAAGTTATAAAGGAACTTGGCTTCCTTGTCATTGAAGTACGCTCATATCGATTCAATGCCGGAAGGAAGTTGGATAGTGGACGTGGAAAACGCGTGTGTAGATGTAAGTACTATGCAAAATTCCGTTCATGCTGTCATGTACTCGTCGCTCGTAAAGCAAATAAATTGACGCGCCCTGGTGCTGATGACAAAAAAAAGTCGACAGATCCGAAACGTTGTTGGAAGCGCCAAACCCTTGGAAATGCAGCGCAAAAATGAATCTCGACCGAAAATGCCTGCTCTACTTCACCTACATCATACAAGGGTAGGAAGGTCGTTACTAGCTTCTCGAGCTCTTAATGTGCAGTGCATCCTATCGCCTGAAACGTAAGCAGCTTGAACAATATTCACTTGACTTTACTTGTTAGAGTACTGCTTTCTCTGCTTCTACGTGAATGGCACCGCTATTCAGCACTGTCGCCGCTATTCAGCACTGTCACCACTATCCCGCACTGTCACCGCCGTCTAGCACTGTCACCGCAACCGGAGGAATTGGCTCTGTCAATTTTCTTACTGCCTCATTCGACAGAATATGTATATTGAATCGTTACACAAGTAATTCCAAACATAGTATCAGCTGCTACTTTCTTCGTTTGAGTACGCTTCGCTGCTGGACACAATGCTGTTGCCTTCACCGCTTCCTTCGCTCATTCTTCGTCATGGCTCTCCTCGTTGATACAGCTAGCTCTCCACGTCCGCATTATTTCCATCATGAGCGCTGCCCACATCCGCTGTTCTTTTATCCGCGTTTTGGTGCTCTAATGCAGTTAGCCTCGCAAGACCACGCTGGGAGCTGTGATGTCGCCTACTGTGTTGATTGAGTTAGTTACGCAGGACATAGCGGGCAGAGCAATAGCGGCACAGATAACCCCCAGGGTGGCATTAACGGAGATACTCATGAAGTTCTAGTCTTGAAAAGGAGACAGCTAAACATCTTTAGCACCGAAAGCTGCGGAATTGCACGGCTTCAGTAGCATTAGCCTCCTGTTCGATTTCGTCTACCAGTACAAAACAATGTACTCAAATGTTAAGCATGTCAAATGCTGCGCCAGTATGTGCCAAATCACCACGAAAGAAAAGCATTTCACCCCGCTTGTAAATTCAAAGTTTCCCTTGTCGGACGCTCAGCTTGACTATCAAAGCAACCTGGATACACATGTAAATACGTATTATCCATGAGAGCAATATTCACCGACGCTTGGACTTTATCACGCGTTAGCAGTGCCTCTTCAGTTTCGAACGATGGAAAGTCACGATGCACAGCTTGGTCACCACCACCAGGAAATGATTTGAGGGCATGCCATGCCGTTTCAACAAGGTTCCAGCCGGAATAGATGGCTGCAAGTATTTCCGCGATCATCTCATGAATCGCACGTACGGAGGGCCTATAGTATTGACGTTTGCATGCCATCGAAAGCTGTCGGAACGCTGTTCATAGACATCTCTCTGAAACAGGGTCATAGCCAAGATCTATCACCTCTCGTTGTGCTCGCATGCATAGATCATCAGTAATTCCAATATAACCGACGACATAACCCTCATTTCGAAATGCGGCGAAGTCAAGAGAAAGTCGATTCATTGCGAATTACAAGTCTTTGTATGAGACAGGCAGCGGGACGAGCCGCTACACGGGCAGCAGCGACATCGGCGACGAGACGGGCAGTGGGCTGGGTTGCAGCGAGACGGACAGCGAGACAGATTTGTACAGGGTTAAGCAAATCCCGATGGTTTTACCGGCTGCCGAGCAAAAATCGTTAAAGAACTCGGTGAAGCCAGCTATCTGGAGGCGAAAGCAAACAGAGGGCATGTCGGCCACAGGGTGGGTTGTAGATACGAGAACCAAGGCTTACTCCTGTATGTACTGCGAGAAATACGGTACTTGCTGTCACTTGATCGCGGCGTGTGTTCACGCCGGTGCTCGCTTGGTAGGTGTAGCAACACTATAAGACAATTTGTGCATCCTCGTGTCCAGGCTCGCTGCGAAGGACAGCAGCATACCGAAATTTCAAACGATGATAGTTTAGATACAGAAGAGCCTATTTCACAACAAGGACATGCCGAGAACAGTTCTTTCGAACCATATGCCGGTGGTATCAGCGAGGGTGATGCAGAGCGTCGCGATGGCCGACTTTGATCAGAAGTCGTAGCCGATGATACTTGCAATGCTACGCCGCAGCAGCATGTAGACCACAACTGTTCAGGTCTGAGTCAACAACCAATCGGAGCATCACAGTATCTAGCTGACGAGGACATTGATAGAAATGAGCACGTTGTAAACGACGGTATTGCCGCTGCTGATAATGAGCATCATACGCCATCAATATCTCAGAGATGTATTCGTCAGTCCCAACGCACACACAGACCTACACCACGGTCCATCGAATCACAACGACAATGCCGTTAGCGACCACGAACAGAGCAGTAGGCAGAGTTCGATCTCCACTACACCCATATTATAATCATAGCTACAGTATCGAGGATACTCATGGTGTCTCTGTTATTGTTCTGTTTGCCTGAGCACTTCCGTTGCTAGTGTGTAAGAACGCGCAAAATCGGTGAATACTTTCGCTGTTTCAGTGTTGCTCCCTATTCCGTCCATTAGTGTTCTAATCGTGCTATACATGTGAGAGTTCATAACTGTTGTGTCGTGATGCCACAAATTAACGTGGTGATACCATTTTTGTCAGTGCCCATACCCCCCCCCCTCAAGCCACCTGTTGGCAACTGCAAATCGTGTGATCAACCAAAACGGTATCGTCGCAAATGAAAAAGGAATCGCATCATGTGTACGTGACTTGTTCTTCAATCTTGCGCTCAATTGAATTCAAAACGTAGCGGGCTGCATGATGCAGACGAGTACAGCTTGATTGCGTTCACATATTCAGACGTTTCCTAAATATGATGAGCACCTAGCATTCACATCGCATTTCCTTGGTCATCACAGCCTTAGCCACGCGCACTACTGCGCAAGATTTTATGATAGTTGAGGGTCATTTTGGTAATTAATTATGTGCAAGATGGGTCTTACTACACTTTACATTTAACCACTGTACAGTGTATCTCTAAATCACAAGCGCTCCATAATTTATTCGAAAACGTTAGCATTTTTAGGCAATTCGTACTAAACACGCTCGTTGTCAGTGTTTCGCATTTTACATCCCCAGCACGAGGTGAAAGTCTCTTGTTGGATGCTTGGGTCAATAACAGCGACGATCGTGTGCACCCACTAAAACCTTTCTCAAGTATTATTGGTAACCTGCTGTTAACAAAGTTATGTGCCCTCTATCGCCTAACGAAATATATGAACACCTATTTCGGTGTCCATATCGGCATCCTCATGTTGTAAGCGGTGGTCAAATACGACGGTACTATTCATTCACTTAAGACATGAGCAAATTGGCCGCCCTTGTACTACCGAAATGAATGCGTTAAACCTTAACTGCTATCAATGATGTCATCCCATTCAATGTCTGCAAAAGCATCTAAGGATTCTAGCTGCTTGACGACGTCGTTAACTAAAGTCTGCATTTCACTGTCCATTTCAGGATCACTGTATACGGAATCATCGGCTACTTCGACGAGCAGGCATTTCTGAAAACCTGCCGGTATCATCGCACGCGGTAAGTGGTCCCAAGCACGCACTACCCACCCCACAATTGTACCCCGCTGCGGAGCCACCATCTTGAACGTTTCCCTACTGTTACTAGTGTGGTAGTCACGAATTTGTTCCCGTAGGTAGTTGACACAATATCCGCGCAGTCGATCCTTCATAGGTTTTATTCAAACAGCATCCGCTAGCTGACATAACCACGTTAATCATGCACCGACCGTTTCTAGGATAACTGTTAACGAACGTGCATACTCCTCAACCCCATCAATCCAGTGACCGCTAAAATCATCTAGAAGCAGCATAATGCAAGGACTAAACAAATCGCGGTCGCCAAAATGAAATTGAAGGAACGCCTTAGTCATCTAACTAGTCCACCCCGCTGACTCGTTTCCATAAATTTAAATATCATGCTGCGTCTATTTCCTTCCAGACATGACGCCCAAAGCCGTTACGTACACGTGCAATTTCATCACGAACATCGGGTATTTCTTAAGGCTTCGTTTCAGCATCACAAACGGGGTATACTTGTTGCCCTCCGAGCCCCCGAGTAGCATCACCGTGATGCGCTCTTTATCGTGTTTTCTACTCTTAACCCATACCGTTCTCGAATTTGTGGGGGCCAGCGTAGTGCTTGGTAGCATATCAAGAAATATCCCAGTGTGGTCAGCATTATACATCTTTGTAGCCCCTTCAATATATGCTCGATGATGGACCTTCTGGGTGAATTCGTGAGCGCGTTGAATCACTTCAAGTGGTGCTTCTTGTCCGTGGCGAGTCCGCGCGCGAAACGATAGTCTATGGCGCTTGACAAAACATCGCCATTACTGCCATGATGCTGTAAACGAATCAGCAGGAATCCTCGAGCTTTGTGCAATTTCAATAGCTTGGAGTTTGAGCATCATCGGAGAAATCGGGAGCTTTTCGCGGCGAAAATTATTAAGCCATTTCACAATTTGATGCTCGACAGGTTTTGGTTGTACCTAAACCAGGGATGCGTGTACGAGACTGGCTAGCTGGCGTACATTTTGACGCGCTGGTTCAGACTGTCACGTTGGGAATACCACTTGTACACGAGCTTAGCTTTGTTGATTCTCGCTTCGGTAGCCAGCTCGCTGAATTAGCAATTTAGCGTTTTTTACCATACTCTTATCCCTCATAAAAGTGCACCACTTGGGCCTTGAACGCTACTGTGTATGACTGGCGAGCGAAGCGCCTACGCAGGCGGCGTTTCCTCGAACACAAGGTCGAGTTTGCCTCATAGCTCAATTTGGAATATGGCGTCTGGAAGCGATTCGACCTTCAGCCTGTGTAGCCATTGGGCTCTGATGAATGAGCGGTTGGCGATGAACTGGTTGGCACGCTGCTCTGGGGTGATTGGATTAGATGAGCCCAAAGCGAGTGACATGAGGGGCGATGTGGTGAATGGCGGGAAGACGTAGAATTAGCACCAAGAACGCGTATCCAAAACTGACCTAAATTAGGAATAGGGGATGCTCATCCTAGTTCTCCAAAATGCAGGTACTTTCTATAAAACCGCCAACCGCTTATGACATGTCGCCGTCTATGACATGATGATGCCGGTATCCCAATAACTACTACGAATATGAGGATACTATTCTCTGAAAATTATTTCAGATTTATTTCAGAGTTAAGCAGCGATCCCATTTCCGGTCTCATTTCCTTCTTCTGTCTACTCATTCTGAAGACGATTTCAGCTATTAAACCCGATACCACAGTTTTCATTAGAAAGCATTCGTTAAAATATAGTACCGTAAAGAGTAAATAGTTAATCCCGTGCTAAAGCGAATTTTTCCTACCCGTGTCGGCGACGAGCAACATTCTGCGTAAGCTATTACGCATTTTGCGTAAACAATTTTGCTTCTGAGGTTGCCCTAATGTAATGCTTACACTTCGATAACACCCACGCTTTGCGCGTGTGTCACGCGCGTTTTCCTGCCAGGGGGGCGAATACGCGGGGGCTTTTCAGGAGCAGTTGTCGAGGGACGGTAGTGCGGGGTCGAAGCTTGTAGGAAGGTAAAAGAGGGATGTAAAGTTCGTTAGAATTGTAAAAGTTCACTTGGTTAGGTTTGATTTTGACAGGGGAAGTTCACGGCTGAGAAGCAAACACAGAAAACTATCTCACAGGTCTCGTCAGCTGTGCCCGAACGTCCTTGTAGTCCACCATCACGTCATCTGGACCTCGACGTGACAACCCTCCCTTGGACTCAGCAGCGCTGAGTCCAAGGGAGGGCACTAGAGCTGTCAACATTTAGGTGTCTAAACCTTGGAAACTTTGCCAGTCTCAACTCAGAGTCGAGTTTGCTAAACGATTCTAAACTCCCGCAGTGTACATGACTTAGGTTTTGTATAGTATAAAAACTTCAAGTGAATGGAGCTTTGACCACAAGCGTCGTACTTGAAGTGATCACCTTGTCTAGTTGACTATGGACGAGCTCCGGCCGGCGGGCCCTGCATCGCAGTCTACCTGTATGTCGCAGTCAACGCCCCTGCGAACTCCGACATCAAGCCTGCCACCAAGCAGTCGACAACGGTCTACGCGCACGCACAAACAGATGAGAACTTACAGCCCGTCTCCTTACAAAACACCAACGCCACATCGCACTAGCACGGCAAGTCGACGTAGCAATCCTAGTGCTAAGCGAAAGAAGCGGGATGCTCAAGCAAATCGGCTTATTATGAGCCATGACCGTGCTAGCAGTCGGAGCATTGATCAAGGCCAAGCTTCTGCTCCTCAATTCCGAGCCCGCCCAGCCACCTATTTGGAAACACCACCTACCCATCTTTTCTGCATGAACCGACAGCACCGTCCAGAACTTTGGCGGTTTGTCAGGCTTGCCGCCGCGGGAAAGTTTTGACATCTGTCTCCAAACGTTAAGAATGAGCACGCCGAATTTGCATATTGCACTCGTTGCAGTGTGACAATTCCGTTTAAGACCTCAAACCATCAAGTTCTGCCCCACATGGAAAGGTTTCACAGAAGTGAGCTTTATGACAACACTCGAGGAGGCCCTAGGCGAGGTCACCGTCTGGATGCCGATTTTTCCGATGCCGCACACGAGTTACGCGAAATTTCGAGCCAGGAACAGGCGGAAGTGAACAATCTGCTAGCAAAATGGATTGCTGGCCATTTTCGTCCCCTCATTATGACCAAAGACCAAGGTTTTATTGACTTTGTCCTGTACATTACCCGGGTCTTGGGCCATGTGAATGTTCCACTGCCTAAGCGCACGCAACTTTGGGGTTGTATTATCGCACTGGCTGCGGAATTGAGGGGGCACGTCAAATAGGAAATAAATACGTTGTGCGAGTACGTTTCAGTCACGGCGGACATCTGGACGGGACGGAATGGTCATTCCTACATTTCGTTCGCTATTCACTACGTAGATGATGAATTCTACCCCAGGAACTGGACGTTGGAAGTGAAGGAAATTTCCTGTCGGCACAGTGGTGAACTGATTGCAGGGTTTTGGGACGATATTATGGGTGATTGGGAGCTTAAAAAAGAGCGTTGCACTTGTTTGGTGAGAGATTCGGGGGCCAACATGGTCTCTTGTGGAAATATACTTGGGCTAGAGCACGTCTCCTGCTTGGCTCGTGATATTCACCTGGTGCTGTCAGGTGCACTGTCAAAAGCCAAAAATACATCATCCACAGAGAAGGGTTCTCTTTTGTTGTAGTTAGTTGCTGTTGAGCCTGGTTCAGTGGAAACTGACAACGAGTAGGATGAGAGTATATCTGAGGAAGAGCGCACTGAAATCAATCGATTGAGAAGTGCTGCAATACAAGAAATGGATAAATTTCTCGAAAGCACACTTTCCAATCTACAAAAAGGAGAAAAGGAAATGGTCCGTGAAACTGTGCAGAAATTTCGGTCATTGGCTGTATACTTTCGTCGGTCCCCAAAAGCCCACAACCGGCTTGATGTTGTTCAGGCTGATAATCTGCGTGTGCCTTCTGCAAATGTTGTCAACATGTTAGTGGCCTGTCCGACACGGCGGAACAGTTGCTGCCAGATGGTGAAGCGATGCATTAGACTGGAGCCTGCTTTGGCAAAGGGTTTCGCCTTCTTTTGCAGCTCCTTGGGCCGCCGCGAATTTTCCAATATGCAGAGCAAGCTCTCGATGCCGAAGCATAAAGATTGGCTGATCATCAAGTGTCTCTGTGCATTACTCAAACCGTTTGCCATAGTTTCAACGCGGTTGGGCGACCAGCTATACCCTACACTTCTTCGGGTCCTTCCTGCTCTCTGTGGGCTCAACGCATTGCTGAAACCGAAATATATTCGACAAAACAATCCGCCCGGTCGAGAAAGAGGAGTACGCCGCCGAAACACGAGTGGGGATGGAGGAGTGTAGAAAGGTGTTGCTCGAACTGGTTACTACGCGCTTTGCGAAGCGAATGAAAGACGAACGCAAGTGGATAGCATTCTTAGATTCACGTATCGCTGGTCAAATGAGTCACTTGAATAATGTTGAAAAGCATCAGACTATCGAGGACCATATCTCCGCTGCGGCAAAACTATCGGGAGAACGGATACCAACACAGCAGGCAGCTTCTTCAACAGCAAGTCCGCCTGATGATGATTTCATGACGACCTATTTATTTGGAAAGAAGCGCCACAAATATACGACAACGTCAGTCGTCACAAGTGCCGGATGGAGGTGAAGAAATATCTAACCGAGACTGACGCTGAAGCAAGCGACGAGGAGGATGCTACCATGAATCCGTTTGACTGGTGGCGAGGCAATATGCACAAGTATCGATACCTCAGTCGGCTAGCCCGAAAGTGGCTAGGAACTGTAGCTACGAGCGTTGCTTCCGTGAGGGCGTTTTCAACCAGTGGAAACATTGTCACAGTGAAGCGGTGCTCGTTGAGCCCTGAACTGATGCGAGATCTGGTATTCATCGCAGAGAATTCGCGGCGCATTAAACAACAGCAGACATCTGCTGTGATGGGATAACAAAGGCGAGGTACATCCACTCAATAGCAGCACTAAAACAGTATCTGACGATAACGAAACGATAGCACGTCACAAGTTCATAATATACATTTGTCCCTTGCATGCACCTTACCAGCTTGAGTCGTGATGTGTCGCCGAATTGGTAGGGGGATAATCGCCGCAAAGGTCTAGCACCGGGGGGGGCTTTTGAAATAGGGACCACGCAGGTGCTGACGAATCTGCCGCTTCTTCGCGACAGCCGTTTTGGTCTTGGTCATTTCGTTCGAGCTGTCCTGTGATATTCCTCTTGACTGGTAATTAGCACCGACTTCTGCCCCTCGTTCTACGTGGTCGTGTAGCTGCGCTGTGTCGTCGGACACGACTCATGTACATCCCGTAAGCCCTCCACGGAATGTCGTCGTCACCCAGGGTTCTGGGTGCGACTGATACCTCACTGTCCACGTTCAACAGGAAGCGCGAGGGACTCATGTGGTCGCTCATATTCGCGAACTTCACTATGGACTGCTCCAGTTACGACAGGCACACCAGACATAACGTCAGGCATCAAGTAAATCAAGTAAAGGGATCCTAAGAAGGTGCTTGCCACTGCCGCGAGCGCGAGCGGACGCTCCGGGTAGGACTGTACCTACGCGTCAATGCACTTTACCAGCTGCTACCTCTCCTGGTCCAGCGTTTCTGCTTGTCCGAGCCCGCCCCTGTTGTTGTTTGAATGGTACTATTTCACTGAGTAATTTACTCTAGTGGTTGCACTCGTCATCATATTCCTCACAGTCAACAATCAATGGTAAGCAACATGTAGGAAGTTGAGCTAAATCCCACCCCAATTGCCATTTGTAAAGCGTAATTTAAATCCCAATAAATAAAAACTAGCATTTTTCTAATCATTTCATATTACATATCTTTAAAATTTCAGAGCTTCTTCGGGTCGAAGCACGACTTTGTTTGGATATGCTGCTCCAATCGCATTTTGCGGTCAGCAGCGTGCGGTGCGAGCCCACCAATCGCAGTCTATTGGCTCTTACAGAGATAACCACGAAAGGCACCGCGGCAAAAGTTATGGGTTGATCTTATATTTATGCCCAAACAGGTCTAAGGCACTTTGCAATAAAGGACCCTCCCCATGGAAGAAACAAACTACAGCGCGATGAGCTGAGCTTTTCTGGAAAACTAAATCGGCCGGCATATGTCATGATGTCCTTTGGGATCATTTACTGACCCATCGGGTTATCCCGAATATTCCAATTTATTTGTACTATAATAGACAAGCGGTCTTTTGTTGCCATCTGCACCGACGAAACCACCGCAATCATACATGTATGTATTATTCTATGACGTGGTTGGGCGTCAAGCAAAATAGTAGTACATGTACAGTCGTCCCTCCCGTAGATGATTATCACGGGAGAAAAGGCCAACTCCATCCGTTATCATATTTGTCAATTTATTAATATCAGAACGGAGAACTCATCACTTATCAGTTCTGAGAGGGAAAATCAAGTGTCTTCCTTTAATATTAATACCAGAAGCTCCTATAGCAGCAATCAGGAGATTCCACAGCACAAGTCACATTTTAAAATTTGAAGTTAGCTACAGCTTTCCCCATGAACCCAAAGTAAGTTTTATTGGTTTTGAGGTGGGATATTTTCAACAATGAGCTTATGAGCCAAGTCTACTTCTCTGTTCCACGAGAACAGGCAGTAAATCGTTTTCCATCGATAACTTTTGAGTGGGTAGTCGGATTCTAGAACTACACCTTTGCCTGACCTAGTTGGGAATAACTGCAAGCAAAGTGATACTGTAAATTTTCGCATTGGCAATATTCACAATAAGGGCACGCAAATCGAGGTCCAATGTGAGATTCATTGCATCCAAAGTGAATACAAGGTCCTGTGCTCCAAAACGCTAGCAACCTACTTCCCGTAAAACATGTCTTTCACCTCTTCTGCAGCATTAACAGAGTCACGAGCGTGTAGCTCCATGTTGGCAACCACCGCAGGCGTGATGTACTTGATGTTGCGGCGAGCTGCGCATTCCAAGAAACGTATTGTGCGCTCCTTCATGGTGAGACGGTTGCCGTCGGTGTCGGTCATGTTGCTGCGGTCGCAGATTTCGTCGCGGTCCAACGCGAGGGCGTCCTTAATGTGGGCCTTCAAGACCGAGAAGCAACCCTCAATGGGATTGCACATCGGCGAGTAGGGGGCAAGTCGAAGTATCTCCAAGTCTTCATGTGGGGCCACGCGCCCTTCAGTCTAACGGTGGGCTGGGGCGTTGTCCAGGACAACCACGACCGTTTTTCCGGCGTAGTTCTCACGATAGAACATCGAGGCTTTCACTGTGTCGTAGATGTCCTCGATGAACTGCGCGTTTTGCTCCATCCGAATGCAGCCTCTTTCCAGCCGGTGCAGAACAACGCCGACCACAGAGTTTACGGCGCATTGAACTTGAAGGGTCGCGCCTTTGGACGTTGGCAGGTCTGCCGTAGCACGTTCACCCCGCTTCGCGCGACCTCGGCCCCGCTTGCAATACACATTGAAGTTAGTCTCATCAAAGTAAACAATAAAGTTACCTTCACGCTGGTGCTGCTTCGGCTTTTTTGCGAACTCTTAACCCAGCGTTTTGTTCGTCTCGTTGTTGCACGTCGTCGGCTCCACGCGTGTCGGCTTGACGGTGTACAGCATCCCAAGCAAGTGTCGGCTTATGGTCGAAGTCGGGATGTCTACGCCCAGGTCGAGGATGAGCATGCGGCGCATCGTCTCCATGGTATACGTGCAGTTGTCGTTCAAGTAGGCCTCGAGATGCTCCTTCACTTCCGATGTGACCTTGGTCACGCTGGGCCGGGCGCCCCAACGCGGCAGGCTTTCGACACGACCGGTGTCCGCAATGCGGTACGCCATGGAGCGAGAGATTCCGTTGTTCGCAGTCACAGCCAGCCAGTTAGTTCTTCCAGCGAGGTAAGCGTCCAGAACGCGGCGTTTTTCGGCAGAGGAGTGCTGGGGGAATGAAACTTGAGATGGCATGTGTCCCGGAGGGAGAAGAAAGCGAAATGAGGCTCTCGCTTGACGACGGCGCACACGGGTGGTGCGCTTGACCTTTGGGCGGGAAAGCACCAGCTCCACTCATTGAGTATTGCGAACTTTCTAGTACAACTTTGGATGCAATGAATCTCACATTGGACCTCGATTTGCGTGCCCTTATTGTGAATATTGCCAATGTGAAAATTTACAGTATCACTTTGCTTGCAGTTATTCCCAACTAGGTCGGGCAAAGGTGTAGAGGCACCATGTCAAAGCCCCTGGAAACGCACTTCTTACAATATTTTTTATGCCGCGATAACGTAGCATTCTAATCAAATATCAAGAAAATCAAGAGGACAGTGTTGGGGCATCAGTGCATTTTTTCGCCATTCATCTAATATTTAACGCAGGCTAGACATAAAAATACGGTCGGAATGCTGAGATCAAGGCCTATCCGACCCATACGGTATTAGCGCCTGCAGCGTTGCTTTATGCTGATACTAACGCGGATTTGTTCGTGCTCCCAGGGAATGATTTTGATTACGTTTTCTATAAATCCGAACTACAGTAAGCGCCAATCATCCAATCATATGATGCCCGAAGCAAAAACCTAAGATTTAGTACAGATTATCCTACGTTTTACATAGGGCTAGAAAAGCTTATTCAGGCCGAACTCTACCACTTTCTTTTTTACTTGTATGGAATGGAAGCTTGAGGTGACGCAGGGTGCGTCGCTTGGCTCCTCAGCCGTCTATCACTTCTAAGTAAGCGAGGATAATACAGTTAGATAGCAAAAGTTAGTTAAGGAAAGTAATAATATAAGAAGTAACAATACGTGATTGCCGGGCAAAGCCTCGACAGGACCAAGGTGTCTGGCGGGCTGCTCGTTCTCGCTTGCTGCTCTCGGAGCGGCAAAAGCGGAAGTGAGAGCGAGAGCGAGCTGCCTGCCGCGCACCGCGTGTCCGCAAAGTAGATTAGCAATAACATACAAATACACAGTTCTCCTATACTTAACCACAGTGTTTTGCCCCCAGCACGGGGTACACCATCTTGCCAGCGCATAGCCAACGGTGTAGTCTTGCATAGAGCAGCGTAGATGTTGTTGCAAGTATCTTGCACCGTCACGCACCTGCACACGATGCGCGACGGGCGCAAGATCCCGCATCCGATGTGCCAATCTGGATAACAGCCGGTGGACAGTGACTCAGGTGTTGAGCACTGGACACTGGCAGACCGCAGCGCAGCCCACTGTGGGCTGCAATCTCACACTCCCACTTGATCTCGGTGATGAGTCGTCGCGATCACTGCGCTCGTCTTGATCACCAAACCAGAGCATGGCAGCGTGATCCGCAGCCACAGTTGGTAGCAATCCGCACAGCAAACAGTACTCCCACTAGATGTCCATTGTCCTTCGCATGCGTAGAGGTAGTCCTGTTAGTTGCGTCGCACCGCAGCAGCAGCAGGAGCCGCCGCAGAAAACTCATCAGCCTGGTTGGTATCACCCAATTGTGGTAGCACCTTCATAGCAGCTCGGAATTTCACGACACCGAGCGCTTTGGTCATCACGTCAGCCACCATCTCATCGGTGCTCATGTGTTGGGTTGTGATCCGCTGGTGTTCCGCATTCCGTCGCACCATGTGGTACTTGTTGTCGATATGTTTCGACTTGGAGTGCTTACCAGGTTTTGCAGTCAATGCAATAGCACCCTGGTTGTCTCCCAATAGTAATGGCACCGGATACTTCCAGCCAAGTTACTTGCATAGACCAGCAAACCATAATAGGTCCTTAGTCGCTTCTGCCATCGCCACGTACTCAGCTTCGCAGGTGCTGAGTGAGTTGATCTCCTGCTTTCGGGAGGCGTACAAGACCACGTTGTTGTCCAACATGGTCACGTATCCGCTGATTCTCCCCCTATCCACGGGATCATTCGCGTAGTCTATATCAGAGTAGGCACAGACCTGCACACCTTGTCCTGGCTCCACGTCCATCATCAGACCATAGTCACTGGTCGCCTTCAGGTAGCGAAGCACATGCTTGGCTTGTGCGTAGTGCGTGTGGTCGTATCAAACCAGGTACTTTCCAAGGTGGCGAGTAGCATGAACAATGTCCGGTCTTGATGCATTCACCAGATACTGGAGGGCCCCTTCCAGCTCTCGGTAGGGCAAGTACTCCTTCGTAGCAGGCACTTCTGCCGTCGAAGGTGTCGTCGCCTCAGTCGTTGCACATTCATTGCAGTTCTCCATGTGGAACCGCTTCAGTACCTCCAGCACGTACTGTCGCTGTGAGTACACAATCTGCTTCCTCGTCTTGTTTATGAGTATCTCCACGCCGAGCAGGTACTTTACTGCCCCCACCGTCGTAAGCTCATGGGTCTCTTGTAGAGGGGCAACCTCTTCGCACTGCTTGCGAGGATCCATCAGCAGTAGGTCGTTCACATAGACCGATAGCAACAGCGTCACTTCCCCATCCTTCTTTAAGGCATAGAGGCCGCAGTCCGACTCCAAATGCATCAACACCATGGCTAACAGCTTCGCATGAAGTGTCTTGTTCAAGATGCTCGATGCTTGCTTTAGCCCGTACAGGCTCTTCAGGAGCCGACAGACTATCGATGGTCCGCCAATCTGGAAGCCAGGCAGTTGTTCCATGTAGATCAAATCATCGAGGTCACCATACAGAAAGGCAGTCTTGACGTCGTACTGTAGCACCAGCCATCCGCGCTGGATAGCATTGTAGATTGCAGTTCATATCGTCTCGAATCGGATCACAGGTGCGTAGGTCTCAGTGTAGTTGATCCCCAACTGCTGCTTAAACCCGTGAATCACAAGTCTCGCTTTGAATCTTTTGATCCGTCCGCGTTCATCTTTCTTAACTGCGAATACCCATCTGCAAGTGATGACCTTGTTCTTCTTGGCGGCACAAGTTTCCCTGTCTTGTGGTCCTTCAGGAACTGAAGTTCTGCCAGCATGGCAGTCCTCCACTGCGGCCAGAACTTGCTCGCGCGAGCCTGCTTGTAGGTAGTCGGTATCTGCACATCCGTAGTAGCCTGCACATGGTCCACCACGTAGTCCGACAATCGAACGTTCACCGTCTGCTTCCGTCTTGGTCGCTTCAGGTACGGCTCTGTAGGCGGAGATGCAGTTTCGAAGCCACTTGTCTTCTTCTCCACCGCTTCAGGTTTATTGCGTCTGCTACGCTTTCGATGCGTCCATGCCTTGACCACGCTTTCTGTTACCTTAACAGGAACCCGCAGGTCAGCCGATGACGCAGCATCCGGCTGTGACTCCACCCTGTTGCACACAGGTGAGTCGGCATCTCTTTGACAATCCTCTGAACGTTGCACGTGTTCACCATGATTGTCCTCCAATGACACGATATCAAGTTGCTTTGCCGCACTAGCAGAAGCAACAGTCCGATCGGGAAGGTACGTATCCATACTGGTCTTAATTCGTGCCACTGGTACGGTCTCTAGGAGCTTGTGGTCACCATCTGCAAATGCGTTCTGCATCAGGTGCCGCACGTATGTGCCGTCGGTCGTGTACTCCTCATGGAATGTCACGTTACCTCCACGAGCTGTCACCACTTGCGCCGTCATTAGGTCCATAAACTTGTATCCAATAGTGTTATTACTGTAACCCAGTAATAAACACAATCGTGCTCTTGGTTCCAGTTTTTCCTTCTTTTGTCTTGACTCTGGGGGTACACGCATATGTGCAATACAACCCCAGATTCGCAGATCGTCAAGATTGGGCTCTGTCTTGAACATTTTCTGGTGCGGCGACACCAGCCCAAGCGGCTTAGCAGGCAACCCGTTCAAGGTCGCCACCATGTGAAAGAGAGCTTCTCTCCCCAGAGAGTTAGGCAAATGCGTAGCAGTCAGCATAGCCCGTAAGCGCGGAAATGCAACTCCATTCACCCGTTCAACAAATCCGTTTTCTTGGGGGGAGTACGCATTGGTAAACTTCTTCTCGGTGCCAAGTGTGTCGCAGAACTCACTCAACGCGTTGCTGGAGAATTCACCACCTTGGTCAGATCGTAATCACAGCTCTGTCTTTCCAGGGAACCTCCTAGCAAGGCGGTTCAACGTCACCTGAATGTGCCCTTCCGCCTCGCTTTTCTTCTTTAGCAAGTATATCCACTTGTATCTGGTAGACTCGTCAATGGTGAACAGGAACATTGTCGCTCCATCCACAGTAGGCTCATTAATCGAGCAAATTTTCATCATGAGAGTCTCCAAAGGCTTGGATTTCCGCACAGGAATCCGCGCATAGCTCATGCGTTTAGCCGTACCAGCAGCACAAGCAACGCAATCGAAGAAACTTAGGTCTTTCATATTGATCTCAATACCGACATCAAGCTTGCTCGCTAACAGTTTCACGGTACTCATGCCCATGTGGCCAAATCGCTGATGCAACAGCTCCATTGACCTCTTGCTGTCCATGCTTGGCTTCACTGCGGCCATCACCATGATGTCCGTCACTTTCTTCACCCGCATGCGGTAAATCGTTGCAGTCATATCAAACGTCAAGGTGGTGCCTGGCTTTGATAGCCAAGCGATCTGCTGATCAGGTGAGCATGTCAACTTGAACTTGCCCGTCGTTTGCAGGTACCCCAGACTGATGATATTCACCTTTGCGCTAAGTAAGTACATCACGTCGTCCAGGAGCCGGTCTTCAAGTTCACCAGTTGCTTCATTTTGTATCTGCAGCTACACAGACCCACAAATGCTTGCATGTTCCGACGTTCCGTTCACAAAGTCGAGCTGGCTTGTCTTGTCCTCTCGCAGCGTAGTGAAGAGTGACAAGAATCCACAGACGTTGGCCTGCGAGCTCGAGTCCAGGTTCCACTCGATAGTGTTTGCGTCAGTAGTTTGCATGTCTTGTCTTTGAGCCACTGCATTCACCCGTCTCGATCCGCGATCATCAAACCGACGAGGCAATTGCTTGCGGCGACGCGGCGACGCGGCGACAAGTTCCTCCGGTGGTAATCGTCACGCCGCGGTGACGGTCCACGCCCAGGTGGCGGACCATCATAGCGTTGCTGCGGCGGCGGTCCATTGTTGCTATGTTGGTCACGCATGGGTGGACCAGATCGAGGTTGCGACCTCCTCCCCATGGTGGTGGCGGCGATCGATTGCGTCCCCGTCCTCATAGCGATGAACCTCCACGTCCAAAGTTGCGGGGTGGCAAGCGACTTCTCCCATACATACGCGGAGGAGAGCCACCACGTCCAAAGCTGCGTGGTGGCGAGCGACTTCTGCCAAACATGCGTGGTGGGGAGCGCCCTCGATCAAACTCACGCTGCTGCAGCTGCGACTGCGCTTCGTACCTGCCCTTCTCGTAGGGAGTGAGTCCTTGGGGAGCAGAGCTTGAACGACTGGGTTCTTGGAGTCCGCATTGCTGCGAGCCCATCATGAGCCTTGCCCAACATAGTAGAAGAGCGATTCCCACGAAGGAGGTGGTCCCGAGGACCGAGCAGCACCCTCCCACTGGCTCTGCGCGGCGCCCGGCATAGCCGGTTGCATTGCCAGCGCCCCTGCTGCACTGCTGTCGTCGCATGCTCCACTTGTTGCACGTGGCGTTCGGGAACAGTAGGCTGCAGCTGCAACTGCTGCGGCGTCGAAGGTACGTTGACGTTAGCATGATCGTCATCATCATCACTCTCTGCGGGAGTAGTAGGCGAGTAGATTGGCGAAGGTGGAGGTTCTTGGTACACAGGCTTTGCACCACTCGTGTCCGAGTTGCCTTGTCCGCCACACAGCGATAGACCGGCAAACTGGTCTCGGGTCCCCCTAATGGGCTTAGTTTGGCGCACTGGGCTTACGAGCGAAGAAGGCATCTTCTTCTGGCGTTGCTGCATTGCCTTGTCCTTGTCCGCCAGGTCCGACCGCAATGGTATCCCAGTGTTTGCAGTGCACTCGGAGTACCAGTGGCCGTTGCCACCACGGTTTGCGCAATTTGTTTTCTGCTTTTTGTCGTCACATTATTGGCTCGCTTGCGCTGTGCTTTGCTGAGCTTCCGGGTTGCGCCTTGTCCTTGTCCTTGGCCAGCACTGACCTGGGACGCACGCAGAGCCTGCGAGGCTTGTTGCCCGGTCTAGCCTCGGAGTTTTTCACGTTAATGTTCGGCAGCACGCAGGCGCTGCACTGCTTCTGCCACCGTAAGACTCTTGCGAGCATGATTGTTGATCCAATCGCCATGTTCACGCGCCAGTCCTTAGTAGACTTCAACACAGTTTGACAGTGGTAGGCTTGCATGTTGCCACTTCGTAAACTCTCTGTTGGCTTGATGAAGTAGCGTCACCTTGTGTGCGACATCATCAACGTAGGCCGTGACAGTCTCGCCCGACTTGAGCCTACGCGTCACCAATGCTTGCAACAAGTAGTCAGGATTGATGCCATCACCGGCCTCAAAGTGCTGCGTGATGCGCTCAAACAGCATCGCAGCGGCTTCCATGTTGTCGCGGATGTCGTCGATCTTGAATGCCGTGCGCAGGTCCTCCGACAGCGACAGCGCGAGGGCGGAGAACGCCTTGTTCTTTCGCGCTTCAAACCACTCGTGGTACTTGGCACGGCTGAGCCCCTCGGTGCTGTCGTACCGCTCCGTGCCGTATGTGACGGCGCCGAGCATGCGCGTGTCGAAGTGCAGCGGCACCTCGCTGCGCGACGACTTGTAATCCCTCTTGCTGTGTAGCTTGGGCAGCTTGATGGGCGGCGAGCTCATCAAGGCCTTGCTGTGCTCTGCCAGATCCTTGTCGTCGTAGCGGCTCCCCGCATTCATGCTGCCCAGGGGCTGCTGCAGGTTCCGCTGGCCGTCGCCTTGCGGCAGCGGCAGTCGCTGGTCTGTGCATCTGCTTGGCGGGGGCTGATTCGTTACTGGCGAAGCTTCCGCGGTGTTCGCTGGGCGGGACACTGAGAGAAGGTCGCGCGGCCCTTCAAACAGTGTCTCAACCAATGGGCGGCAGCCAGAGATTCCTGCGAAAATGTGAATCAGGCGCTCAGCATCACTTCGCGACAGCGTCGTGTCACTAGCGACGCTCGCATTTTCGTCCAATCCAAGGCCAGCAGAGTCTTGATCAGGCGAAATTCCTCGAGTACTGTTATCGCCACCAGACGCCGGGCATATCGACAGCCCCGCCGCCGTTGGGCTCATAACCTGAGGTGACGCAGGGTGCGTCGCTTGGCTCCTCAGCCGTCTATCACTTCTAAGTAAGCGAGGATAATACAGTTAGATAGCAAAAGTTAGTTAAGGAAAGTAATAATATAAGAAGTAACAATACGTGATGGCCGGGCAAAGCCTCGACAGGACCAAGGTGTCTGGCGGGCTGCTCGTTCTCGCTTGCTGCTCTCGGAGCGGCAAAAGCGGAAGTGAGAGCGAGAGCGAGCTGCCTGCCGCGCACCGCGTGTCCGCAAAGTAGATTAGCAATAACATACAAATACACAGTTCTCCTATACTTAACCACAGTGTTTTGCCCCCAGCACGGGGCACACCATCTTGGCAGCGCATAGCCAACGATGTAGTCTTGCATAGAGCAGCGTAGATGTTGTTGCAAGTATCTTGCACCGTCACGCACCTGCACACGATGCGCGACGGGCGCAAGATCCCGAATCCGATGTGCCAATCTGGATAACTATTGTACCCGTCACTGGTCATTGGACCCAAAATTGTAACATGGCGACGTAAGCGATCATAATTCGCGAACTATCTGCATCTAGCGACTGCCAATGACATTAATAGATTCGTTGGCGTCTTGAGCTTCTATTTGTCGTCTTTCCACACCGAGAGCATGTCCGCGGTCGATTCTACACGGAAGGAATGAAGCCCTGGTCAGATGGTGTACGTGACAAGGTGCTATGCGTTCATGACCAGGATGAAGGAAGGAGGCACCTTCAGAGAAAAAAACACGAGATCTGGTAGCTAGCTGCCTTGGTATTGCTCATGGCACGGTTACGAGGGTCATGAACGCGTACAACGCGAACCAAGACACCGCCTTCGAGGTAAGTGCACCTTATCTGTTACATATCGTTAACCTTTAAAACTTAATATCCAGCGAGTGCCAAACCAACGTGGCAGTCAGGTTTCATACGATCCTGATGCGTTGGAACCTGTCAACCGTCTGTACATTGCAGCGCAAAACATGCTTCTGCAACCTGTGACCACTCATAAAATCGTGCAAAAACAGATGTATTAGCCTCTCGCCCAATGAGCGCTTCTCCTGAGACTCAACCCTTTTTCCCGTAACTTTTTTCAGATCGAGGCACTGTTTTTAATCGTTTGTAGCGTCAAAACGGCTGTGAATTCAGCAAATCTGACCTCATTTTTGAAATCTAGACGCGGTGTTGCATATATCTAAATGTCATTATGGGATTTCCGTCTTCCAATCCCCAAAACGGATAGCTACATTGGGGTCTAATTACCAGTGACGAGTACAATAACTGCCGGCGGACAGTGGCTCGGGTGTTGAGCACTGGACACTGGCAGACTGCAGCCCAGCCCACTGTGGGCTGCAATCTCACAAAGCTGCCACTGACGTTCCGTCAAAATGTTCCTTGCGAACTCGGGGCAATTAGTAGCTCGGATTCCACGTGCAGCCTGGTCCAGCAGGAATAGGGCAACTGCGACCTTGGTGGCTGGGGACAAGTGTTGCGAGGCATACCAGGCAGAGCGGGATTAAAGGAGAGTAAGCCACATAGTTAGTTGGCATCGGTAAATTTAGAATTTTGTCCAAAAGAAACGTTTATGTGTACCAGATTACTTTGGTGATCTCAGAGAGAAGTATATATTTTATTATTAAATAATACTTGCAATGCCTATATGAATTCTGAAAATAATTCAGAAAATAAATTCCTGAGAGCACGATGTGCGTCATTCGGATGTTCGGTTGATTAGCGAAATTGACGGGGAATGCGTCTTGTTTTTCGCCAACCTGCCGTGAACTGCGTTGAAACAACGCGTACACGTAGCATCATATTTGCAGTCTGCGCACACGAAATGAGCTGCTGCGTTTCTACAAACCATACAGTTCGCTGGTTGAACGGGCATTTTTGTCCACCCACTATCATCCTCAACATTAGTTGTTTCTCTCCTGGCAGCGTAACGAAAGCTCGAGTAGCAGCCGATACAGTAACGAGCTCCACTCGATAGTTTCCGTCGCGTAACAAAGTGCACTGAGCAGCGAGTACAGAGAATGTAATGATCTGGTGGACCCGCCAACCTCTCACCCGTGTCGATCCGTTCGTAGTATCCGCTACCATTACTATCCTGTCTGTACACCCAAGTTGAAGACTCCACGGGAATGAGAGATTCGTCGCTACCAATCAACTTTGGTGGTCGGCGCCGAATTTCTTGTGGCTGAGCAAGGTTGAAATAGACGATCTGACCTGAGCTAGGGTCTATGCGCTTCACGAAAGTGTTCCGAATAATGCGCCGGCACACAGCTCGGGCTTGCCGGCAACGATATAGCATCTGAATTCGCGTTGCAGCAATATTCTGTCGCCTATGGAGGGCCCATTCGGCTTCCTTCTCATTAAGACGTGCAAGTGCATCGTCAATTCGCCACTGAACAATTACCTCGCGAGCGATGCCCTCGCACTCCTCGATAACGACCTCGTCGCACCAGTACTTTTCGTACGTCATTGTGTTTAGATAGAACGCCTTGGTTTGTCTCCGTGTTACAGTGCCGTGAGGAGCTTCCAGAAAAACTTGCCACCGACAGCCTCGCGGTAAAATTCTGAACGGGGCATTCTCTGGGTCCCGGTCAAGCTCGTTGCGAATCCACTTCGCGTCTGTCTCGAAAATTCGTGTAGCCTCTCCGTTTAGCTGGTCTTTAGCATCAGTGGTCTTGAGCCAAGTTAGCGTGGCTGTACGCACTTCAGCGGCTACCTGCTCAGCGATTGCAGCCCAAGCTTGCTTTGCCTCCGATTCAGCAGCACGCTCATGAGAGGTCTTATACTGTATACGCTCTTCCTTCTGCTTCTGCATTTTCCGATTCGCGTGCACACGCTCCGTCGCGGTAAAGAACGAACGCTTGGGGCCCATTTCATCAGTTTGGCGTATTCTAGCATCCACTACAGCGCTTAGCTTGTCTTCAACCTCCATCAAAGAACGCTCTGTCTCAATCTGCTGGAATAGCAGCAAGTCTTGTTGCAATAGGCGCCCGCGGATATCTGCAGCAGCAGCCTCATCCTGACGGCGCTTGAAGCTCAACCAGGTTTCCAAGCACGATCGCAAGACTGCACATTGCAAGGCTTTAGTTCTTCAACGTTCGACACAAAAGCACAGCAAAGCCTGGACGCACCCTTTAGGTGTTGATTAACAAGAAATGCAATCGCAACTTGGTTGCAGTATTCGCTGCGCGCTTTTGCTTGCTGCAAATAATATCGTGGAGTCAGACAAAACATGTAGCACGTTGTCTCGAGTCAGATTACATTTTTGTGAGTATTCCATATATTCATATATCCTTACTTTGTAAAACGTGGCCCATGAGCTCCAGTAGCGCTTTCGACAGACATAAAACTCGTGCCGCTCGCTTCGTCGCCATGCAGCAGCGTGCCTAAGAAATAAAGAGGAACAATGTATCATTAATCAACGCTCAAGTTAAATTCGCAATCATCCACCATGAACTCACATCATCTGCATGGAGCGCCAAAACAGAGCCCATGGCTGAAAAGCAGAGCGCAAAAGGGAAGCATCGCGATAGGTTCGAGCCATCCGTAGTAATTGGCGCATATCCAGTTGCCTTTCTCGGTTCTGTCTGAAGCCCCTCACCAACTTCACCGCTGAGCATACCCTGAAATGCGTGTCACCCCGACGGATGAGCTTCCGATATGCTACAAAATACTTCCATCGTGCAAGCCGTTGTCGAGGCTCACGGATACGCCAAATCCCTAGAGCCCTGTCAAAACGTACGCGTGCTTCCTCTTTTGCAAAGCTCTCTTTCGCGTGCAGATACACATCTCGATAGAAGTTGAGCCGCGTATCGTCGGTAAGTCGTTTCCAGCAAAGTGTTCTGACCATCTCCAGTAAATGCGGGTGCGCATCTAACATGGAAAACATGAGAATGAGGCTTTGGCAAAGGAATAGCACCACAAGAACAGAGCAAACAAACATACCTGAGTAGTCCCAAAAAGTCCTTTCCGCGATGTAGCTTCGTCCCCGCTGCGCCATTACAGCAAGTAACTCTTTCACAAACGGCTGCATCTTGGCCTCCTCCGTTTCATCGCCACAAGCCGTAAGCAACATACGCTGTAGATCGGGCCCACGGACAGCCATCTTCATATCTCCAATAGCCGTCGAATTTTCAGCAAGCGGGAAGGCGAACTCGTGGAACCAGCGCGCCACCATCTTCTTTTCGCCTTCGCGCCAGCGATCAAGCACAAACAACGCACTCAAGATCTCACGATAATCTATCGTGCATGAATCCGGGTGATGCTGGAACGCCTGGAAAACATGGCGCAGTGAAGACTCAATCTGCGCGATCGGCAATGCCGATCGCGCCGAGGGGCCTTTTAAGTGAAGCGCCGAGCCGATCGCAACTTCCATCTGTGCCATCGTGACTTGGTGCGATGCAAGCCCCTGGCGGAACTCTCGAGCGACATCAACCAGCCACGCCATTGCTGTCAAATTGTGAAGGGGGGCGGGCGTTGATGGGTCCGTTGGCTTTGCTAGAGTTGACGTTGGCGTCGTGCCCACCGCAGACGGCGACAACTTTGGTCGAGTCGTCATGGCCTCACTCCGCGCCGTCATTGCTTCGCTGACGACCGCGTAGAGTTGGCGAACATGGTGCCATCGACCGAGAAAGCGTTCGCGACACTGCTGTTGCTGGTTCTGCAGCTCCGAACGAACACGCTGCTCATTCTGCCGAGTGACGGCTTCTTCCCGTCGATCTTTGATCCGGCGTGGGTGCCGCACATTGCGGTCGTCATTCAGCTTCTGCAGCAGCGGCGACCTCGGGGACGATAGTCGGCGCTGGCGGAAGGATGCAGGGCCATCCACGCCGCTCGACAACGCCGCGAACGGCATGAATCGCCCCACAGATTTAGTGCGGCGCTTCACGTCACGCAGTGCATCCCGGACGGACGAAAGCACGAGAATGGCGGACGACAAGTTGTCAGCGTCCACGGCGATCCTCGCAGCCGTGTCGGCGGCCACTTCGGCTGCCACCACTGCGACGAGTGCTGATAAACCAAAGCGAGAGTTCGGCACTGCTGCGTATGAGCGCGTGCTGTCGGCGGGCGAGTGTCACGGGGTGGTGAGGGCCGCCAAGAAGTTGGCAGCTCTGGACAGCTTCGTCCACGTGTGGGTGCGCGACGCACGCTCGTTCCGCCATGGCGTGGAGAGCTCAGTGTACGTTCTTGAACGGGCTGCCACCGTCACGTGAGTTTGACGCCGATCGCTTCCGTGACTTGGTAGACCGCACTTCTCGCTGCGAGTGGCCGCATCCATCTCCGTCCGTGCGCTTCGGGTGCGTGCGTCCGGGCCATCGCGTCCAATGCAGCAGTTGATCCATGACGTCCCTCACCGCCAGCGGCACTTGCTGCGCTGCAGACACTCGTTCAGGAGCAATTCGCACTGCTTTCGACGTACCGCGACGACGTCGACGGCGAGCTGCACTTGTGCTTCGACGACCGGATGCTGGACGACGACGAGGTGTTCGCCGCGTATCTGCCTGCCAGCACTTCAACCGCGTCCGCGCGATCTCGAGGCCATCGCCAACCTTCGTGGCCCAACCCGTTCGCAGGTGCGCGACAGCAAACGCACTTGGCCCCGTGACGTCCTCGCTAACCACTTTGAACCACTCAGGAATCCTGTGGGTGCTGCCATGGCGGCCGAGCCGGAAACAAGCTCAGCAGTGGGGGAGCGGCCAGCACCCCACGCCGCGTGGAGACCAGTAGCCTCCGCCACGAACGACTAACACCAACAACAAGAGCTCAAGTCGGAGCATCTATTCGTCCGTCCAGCACCACGCCGCGGCAAAGGCGCCGCTCACTCTCGTATCAAACACCTCGCAGCAGCAGCAGCAGCAGCAGGGAGAGCCACCGCTCAGTCCAGCAGGCCGCGGGTCTCCTCGCCACTGCTAGCAGAGCTGTCGTCACTGCTAGCAGAGCCGTCGTCACTGCTGCTGTCCTGCTGCTCCTTTCTCTTCCTGCTCTTGCTGCCCTTGCTGCTCTTGCTGCTCTTGCTGCTCTTGCTGCTCTTGCTGCGGCGCGCGCCGCAGCAGACGCGGTCGCGCCACGAGCTCCGCCGCTGCTTCCCGTACGTGGGTCCGCCGCCCAGCGCGCGGTGCAGGAACGGCACGAGGAACTCGCAGCGGCACAGGCAGCGGTACGCCCAGCTCTCCGGGTCGCCCGCGCGCGCGCGCAGGCCGTCGAGCGCGCGGCGCGGCGCCTGCCGCTGCAGCTGCTCGTGCAGCTCCGCCACGAGCGCGCGCGCCTTGAGCCGCGGCGCGCGCAGCATCGCGTTCACGTCGTCCACCATCACGGGCACCGCGTACAGGTCCAGCGTCCAGCGCGCGATGGGGCGCGCGCCGCGCGTGCCGTAGAGCTCCGCGTACAGCGCGTACACGTGCGGGTTCACGCCGCGGTAGTCGCGCGTGGGCTGCAGCCCCGCGCGCAGCCGGAACTCGGCGCGGTCGAACAGCGCGTCGTTGGTCAGCGCGCCGGGCGGCGGCGGCGCGCGCGCGTCGTCCGCGTCGCCCAGCACGAAGCTCAGCCACGCGTCCAGCCACGCCGCGTCCACGAGGAACCACGCCTCGTGTCTCCGCAGCGCGCGCGAGTCCAAGGCCAGCACCAGCTCGCGCTCCAGCGCGCGGCGGTCCGCGCGCGCGGCAGGCGCGTGCAGCCCGCACTCCAGATCGGCCGCCAGATCCGCCTCCTGCGCGCGCGGGGACGGCGGCGGCGACGCCAGCGACGGCGCCATCTTGATGGAAATGGGCTCTTTTCCGTAGGGAAATGGGTACATATTCAGGGAGGGGGGAGGGAGGGGGGTCCTGATGGATAGATAGATGCGTGATACTTGAAGTATCCTGGTACTGTAGGACGACGAGACCGCCTCGTGTGATGACGGAGTAGGGCTAGAATCATCCTATGGACTGGAAGTCCTTTGGTCGTTGGAGAAAAAGCGGCATTCGGCGCTTAGCTCATTCGCTGCTGGAGAATCAAGACCTAGGTTTGCTTTCTATCGCTTCGGCCGCGATACAAAGTAGTTGGCTCCTCCGGTTCGTTCTTGGTTCAGGAAGTATGTACTGCAGGGCTACTTCGTTGTGTTGTTTCCTGGGGATCAAGAAGGAGGCTGCTGCCTGCATACAGCTTCCAGACGTTCTCTTATTCCAACGGGTAGGCAAGCCGACCGTCACCTTTTTATTGGGGCTTGGAGTTTGCTGATGTGGTGTTGAACCATCCACGTATCGAGTTTCATCGGTGCAGTTGTCGTAGAAATATAGTAGAGCGAAAATATCACTGCGCGACAAAAGGATTGTGACAGTGACGTTTTGCGAGATATCTCGGCTTCTAGAGCGAAGTATAGGTTGCTATTTAGATATGTACCTCCAATCGCACAGACGAAAAGGGGACTTGTGACGGTGACCTAGATTTAGCAAAGTATCCATAGGCTGCCGTACAACTAACTAGAAATCGGTCCGCGACAAAACTTTGGGACAAAAATGACTTGGGTTTTGTATTAACCGAATGTAGCCATGTACCTAGCAGTGTCTTTTGTCTCCGTTCTTGCGGGCGACTTCGAAGCAACGAGCAGGCATGGTGTCAAAAAGATCTTGGAGCTCTTTTATCGGGAGCGAATCCCAAGATTGCATGACGGCGGTGGTAAGCTCTGACACGGAGTTGTACTGCTTGCCGTGGGTGTAGACTTTCCTAACCAGAATAGCCCACACATTTTCAATCGGGTTGAGATCGTGGGAGCGCGCTGGCCAGTCCAGAAGCTGCACCCCGATCTCCTGGAAAAACATTCTTGTTTCATTAGATGAGTGAATCGAGGCATTGTCCTGCATAAACACAAAATCTGTACAGTAGTGCTTGTGTGCAAACGGGAGCAGATGCTCCGACACAGTGTAAATGTAGTGGCCAGACTTCTGGCGCCCCTCCAGCACCACCAACTCCGATTTGCCCTTAGTTCCAAATGCCCCCCCACACCATCAGCGAACCTCCCCCATTCTGGCGTGACTTGTAACGGCGATGCAGGCGCCGAAGGTCCCGCCAATAGTGCTTGAAGCCGTCCGGTCCGTCCAAGTTAATTTTTTTCTCATCTGAAAAGATGATCATGGGCCACACGACCGCTTATTGAGCCGCCGTTGAGAGCCGGTCGGCAAACTCCAGGCGGGCGAGCATGTGCTCCATAGTCAGAGGTAGAGTACGATCCATTTTCGAGTAGACTAAGTAGTCAAGCCGAGACAAAAGTCTTTGGACCGTACGCACCGTGCATGACAGCCCGTTAGTTGCCTTCAATTCGGCAGCGGAGTAGTCCCCCGTGGCAGCGGCGTGGACAACTTGGCGAACTTTGGCGGTCCGTGAGGCTGCGCGGGCGTCCGCCCTTCTTTTTAGCTTTCTCTGAAGCGCATAGGGCGTAGCTAACGTCGTTGGCAGAGCGCTTGAGGCGCCGCACTATCTCGCAACCCCCCCGTGCCTGCCTCGTGGAGGCCCTTCATGCGGCCTCTCTCCTCGTCAGAGATGGGAGGTCTGCGCCCCACAGTGAAGATAGGACAATAAGGCCAGCTCCCAATGGATAGCTAGCCACCACTACTCCGCCCAATACAAAACCCAAGTCATTTTTTGTCCCAAAGTTTTTTCGCGGACCGATTTCTAGTTAGTTGTATGGCAGCCTATGAATACTTTGCTAAATCTAGGTCACCGTCACAAGTCCCCTTTTCGTTTGTGTGATTGGAGGTACATATCTATATAGCAATCTATACTTCGCTCTAGAAGCCGAGATATCACGCAAAACGTCACTGTCACAAACCTTTTGTCGCGCAGTGTGGGTAGTTACATATCAACAGTGCAATAGAGTATTTCGGAAATTACTTTCATTTTAAATAATTACAGAACTCATCCTGATGAAGTGGTGTGGGGCACACCATGGGTCTGCTAAGTCTGCCCTTTTCTCCGTTACAATGATAAACTTACGATATTATCGTCTCAGTTGCAGCGGATATATGTGCACAATGCCTGCAAAGCACAATATGTCTAATTGAATTCATGAACCGGTAGACTAAGCCAGAGCGAACTAGGCGCGCGCGAATACTAGTGAAGAAGGTTACTTAGTGAATCTTGGTAGTCACGGTTAGTCTGGCGATCATCCATTTCCTACTCAAGCATCGAGCGCCGGAAATTCAAGAGTGGTGGAGGCTACTACTTATGTTCGCTCAGTGCTTTCAAAGTACGGTGGGAATGAGTTTTATAATAGTGCAGCGACTCGAACTCCGGGGGTTTCAGGAGCGTGTCTGTACGCTGGTGTGCTTATAGCTGGTGGGAAGTGGCTTCGCACACCATGGGATCCCACAGCAACAACCTCGTTGAGTCCACGCTTGCGCACCACATTTAACAAGCTAACTCCGTATCGAAGAATCAGTTCCCACAGCACTGTAACCAGCCTCAAGATAGCTATCATGTCCCAGAGCAGCTCAAGTGTACTTCCATTAAGCGAAAGCTATGAAGACGAAGACGAGAAGGAAGTCGAGATCGAGGCTACACCTAGAAAACAGTTTGTAATCACAGCAACTCGATTGTCGTGGCCGGCGAAGACTGCACTGGCCTTCTTCATCTTCGTGGCGCTTGGTATCTCCACTCTCACGACCGAAATGAAGTTTATTCCACGATGGGTCAGCTTTGACCCAAGCTGTAGCCCCGCAACTCTGGACGTCACCAATATAAAGTACCGATCCGATCACCGATTCTACGCCATTATCAAGGATATGGCAGCAATGCGCCCGCCCACTTTACGTGGCGAGCACCAGGTGTTGTGCACCGATGACCACGCTGAAGTGCGCAAATTTGAGTACTGCCTCCCGATTACAAGCCAAGACGACCCAATGTTATGTGCCGACGCTGACCGTGTTGACCTTCTTGTACGCCAGTCTCCGTCGACATTGTGTCGTGTGAGTGTAATGCATTTGTTGGTAGCAGATGCGTTTGAGGAGCTAAAGGCCGCTGGATTATCTCCGGTAGTCAACTTTAGTTCACCAAACGGGGGTAGTTCTACCGCTGACATGCTTACTGGGTTCTCGACCATTGCCTACAATGGGATAATTTCGAGGGGGGATGCAATAATTGAGAATGCGCTACGATTGAAGGGCTATCATCTTTTTCAAGATAACGAAAACTGGAAAATGTGCGTTGCACCGACCCACCCCCTTGCTTCGTACTTATACGACCCTGGTTGCAAAATATCAGCATCGGGAAGTTCCGTACCACATGTAGCTTTTGTTGGCACCTCGACTGGAGAAAGTGCAAACCATGCTCCCGTACCCGAGGTGGTGAAGCCTAATCTCAATTTCGACGATAGCTGCTCCCCAGATATGGTTAATGCGAATGATGTGGAATACGGCCCAAACAACCGATTCTACGCAATCTTGCAGGAGATGGGATCACTGCCTGTTCCAGCGTTTTATGGTCCCCACAAGGTCTTGTGTAGCGATATCGATCGAAGAGATCGTGGCTATCGCTACTGTTTGCCCATTACTGGACGCAAAGACGTAAGCTTCTGTACCGGCGCTGATCGAATGGAGCTGCTCGCCCACCAGTCCTCTTCGAAAAGGTGCTATGCCAGCATCCTGCATATGCTTCTAACCGACGTATACAGTGAGTTGGAAGCCACGGGATCAAATCCTGTTCTAACCTTCGGGACACTCTTAGGCGCGATTCGAAATGGGTCTATGATTCCCTTCACCGAAGACGTTGACATTGCGTACGCCGGTACAATCGCCAGTGGTGGGGCATTAGATGAAGCTCTTTGGAAGAAAGGATATCACCTCTTTGACTATGGAATTTGGCGTGTATGCGTTGCTCCAACTCATCCTCTTGCTAGCCACTTGTACGACCCAGACGCACCACTAGCCCGGGACTACAAAATCCCTTACGTTGATCTATACGGGATGGCAAAGAAGAGTGATGACGATTCGTGGACAATGCAGGAGTTCAAAGAATTAATCCCTGGTAACCGCGTCGAGCCATTTTCCCAAGTCTCGATCAACGGTGTGCTATTCGACACCGTTCACGACCCGAAGCATTTCTTAGAGCAGGAATATGGGGACGACTACTTAAAACCCAAGCCTCGCCGGCCTAAAGAAGCATTTCCTGAGGCCAAAACTAAGAAACGTAAAACAGCTCAAGCGGTGGCAGGGAAAACAAGCCAAAGCTTCACTCTCAACAATATGCTTTTACAGCTAAGTAGCTTCAACAGAATTCGTGTAGTTAAGACCCCTTCATCGGAAGATCACAAGGGTAATTGAATAAAACTGAGCGAGGTACACTAGTACGATGGATTCACAGTGAGGCAGGCCTTCATTTGATCAAAGCAACACGAAGTTGTCTGGAGCGCACAAGGGATGGGGCGACCACCGAAATGGTGACAACGTGGCCAATGGTGGCATGAGTATTGTTGACTCTTGGTATATGCCTATGTGTGTATTGCTGCACAGTGCTTGCATTGGGATGCGGATACTACCAGATCCGCTGGCGTATTTTTTTGTCGGGCGGATGGCTGTTGCACCAACGACGAGCGTTGCGTTGGCCGCGGATGCAGCGGGAGCTGTCCGCACTGCATGACGGAGCCCAAATGAAGAGTTTTCGATGGCCGAGACGTCTTGATCCTGAAGTAGCTTTGCTCAAGGCGAGCTCACTTTTCACTTTGGCCCGTGGGGAACAAATCGCCACGCAGCAGTCGTCGCAGATTTGAGAGCAGCATGCGCCGTTGGTTGACCGACTTCGCGGTTGTGGCGTTTTTCTTGGTGGGGCCGACGATGGGCTCGAACTCGTCGTACTCGACCAAGTCGGGCATCCTACCAAGAGTGGGCCCCTCCACCCCCGACAGCGCCCAAACGTACACGACCTCGCGTGGTGAGACCTGGACACTCACTATGAGCGACGAGTTTAACACGGCGGGCCGCAGCTTCGAGGCTGGCGATGACCACCTCTGGACGGCTCTGGAAAAAGCCGACGGCGTCAACTCGGCGCTCGAGGTGTACTCGGTCAACATGACCAGCACGGAGGGCGACGCCGATGACAACTGCTATTTCTTCATCAACGTGACGGACGAGACGATCGCCGAGACGGTGTGGAGCGACTACATCTCGCCCGCGGGCTACGAGACCGTGTACTTCTACTACCGCTCGGGCATGGTGCAGTCGTGGAACAAGTTCTGTTTCCAGGGTGGAATGATCGAGGTGCACGCACAGCTACCGGGTGCCGTGACCAACGAGTCGGGCAACCCGGACGTGTCGACGGGCTCCACGACAGTGCGCGCCGCGAACATCGACTACTACCCGACGTGGCCAGGTGAGAAATACTCGATACCGTTTGCCTTGGTTTCGTTGAGGATCGCAGTGAACCTCTTCTTGACATTTGTACTTTCACCAAGTTTCGTTCGGCAGCTTACACCTGTGCTTCCCATGTTGTGTATGTTGGTCTGCAACTTGTGTTTCCCAGGAATCTGGCTCATGGGGAACCTGGGGCGCGCCATCTCCAGCGCGTCCACCAGCAGGACGTGGCCGTACACGTACAACGAGTGCAACGAGACCATCTTCTCGTCGCAGAACCAGAGAATCAGTGCGTGTGATGACAACCCGGGATCTGGACTCAACGCGAACCAGGGTCGTGGAGCACCGGAGATCGACATCCTGGAAGGCGGCAGCACCGCCATCTCAACGTCACTGCAGGTCGGCCCCGGCATGCCCGAGGACTTCCGCCGCATCACCGACAACTCGTCCGAGTACTGCTACTACAGCTACGATTGCACCACGGAGGGTGCCAACCAGGCCGACGTCCCCACGGCGTACTACTACAACCTGCGAGGTCACAAGTCCTGGTACCAGGGTCTTCGCTACGGCGCCAATAACCCTCTGCGACGTCGACGAAGACGACGTCCAGTCGTACGCCACGGTCAACGCCTCGATTGCAGCAGGCATCACCGACAACGCGTGCACGATGGATATTTGTCCGGGCTCGTACGACCCGAACTCGGACCTCGGCTACATGAATACGGGCGTGCACTGGGGCATCAACGCCAATGGCACCTGCTTCCCCAAGATGAACCAGTACGCGGGCGCCTACCTGTGCAGTGCCGGCAACACGGCTTCCGAGTGCACAGCCTCGAGCGGCTCCACCAGCGCAGACTCAGAGTTCGCTTACCAAATGGACGCTATCTCGGCCAACTGGGAGATCCACATGGCTGCCTACTTGGACTGGGTGACGTACTCCGTCGAGTGGGTCATGGGCGACGAAGGCTACATCCGCTGGGAAATCGAGGGCCAGCCGATCTTCGAGGTCACGGCCGACGTGCTCACGAACCCGCCACAGGACACCGCACAGATGAACCCCAAGAAGATCATGATCGAGGAGCCCATGTACATCGTTTTCAACGTGGCGCTGTCGAGTTCGTGGGGTTCTTCGCCTCCAAACGCAGGTGAAGGAAGCTGTCGCGGTGACGGCTCCAGTTCAACGGACAATGCCATTTGCGACTCGTTCCCCATGTACCTCAAGATCGACTACGTGCGGTTGTACCAGGACATCTCGGACGACACCGACATGGCGATCGGTTGTGACCCCGACACGCACCCTACCAAGCAGTGGATTGAGGACAATATCGACGACGACATCGACGACGACAATCCGGATACAGCGGTCTCCGGTATGGCGTTCTGCGACTCGAATGCCGACTGCACGATCTCGACGACGGGGACAGTCACGGGAGCGTGCTCTGATGGCCGCTGCAAATGCAAGTCGAGCTCGTGGACAGGCCCACGATGCACCGAAACGGCTTCGGAGTCTTTTGACTCCTCCGACTCCGATGACACATCCGATGTGTATGGCCCCCCAATGTATGCTTCACTGATAGCTGCTAGTGTTACAGTGCTTTGCACTACATGCACGCTGACCTACTCGTTTGTGATGGCCAAGCACGACGCTACCCAATTGCAAAAGCAGCATGTGCTGAAGATGAGAAGTACCGTCAAGGACGCGTATGGGCCCATGAGTGAGCTAGCCGTTAAAGGCAACTACAGCACAAACTTTGTTTGATAGATAAATCGTTAACCATCCTCCGGTACAAAGGCATACTACCCATCTTACTCGGTACCGGGTATCCTTTGTTTTTCTTTTGGTCGCTTACCGACATTGACGGAACGCGGCATTTTTGGGAAGTGCATCTTGCACAGCACACACCGCGTTATCGAGTAACTTGTGTGTCAGTAACTATCGCATCTTCACCATTCCTAGCGATATACGGACCAAAAAGCTTGGAGACTGATCCTGTCGAGTCCAGCTGACGACGAATGACCGGACGAGTACTACGATCACCCACATGCATGCCAAAAAGTGGTCGGTCAGGAAGTTCCCGAGACGTAGAGGTCCATAGTAGAGCTGTCAAGCAGCTTCAAGGCTGATGCATGAATCTCTCTACAAGCCGCCAAGCTATCTGGATCTACGCGATAAAGCTAGTTTGACGATTATTATGTCAAGATTCCCTGCTTCACTGGACTCAAGATGTCATTGCTGCACGGCGAGAGGCATTTATCATAGGCTTTCAGACAAAAATTCTACACTAACCAAACGCTAGCGCCATCCAGCGTGTTTTATATACGCTTTTGGATCCGATTTCGTGACCCCGAAGATTTTTACCTCCTCTAGCTCGTTCGTTTTCGGTCGGTGCACAGCATCACGCTTGGAATCGCGAGTTATGTAGCCTGCACGAATTCGGCGTGCGAAATTTTCTAGCTCAACAGCTTCCGCCAGCATTTCGGCTGATTAAAAACCCATACGTTGATACATGTAGATATATATATCGATACTAAGTATATGAACTACTGACATAGGCATAACTTCAATTCACGAACGGCACGCTTACTACCTACGCGACACCTATCAGCACCTACGGTAGTGATTCATCTTTCCATCGAGACAATCAAAGCCGTGCTTTCAGCCCATCAACGACAGCATTGATCCCCATTCGTCTCCTTGGATCAAATTGGCACATCTGCTCCACTAAACCATACGCATCCATGGTACAATTCGTGGGACGTTTTGGGATACGTTTCTGTTTCAAGACGTAATACTGTACTACCGGATCCACCAGCGTCATGCCCCACGGATATGCCCCACTCACGGCTTCCAGCACGCACATGCCGAACGAGTAAATGTCCGAGGCGAAAGTCGATTTCTCTCCTTGCAGCACCTCAGGCGCCTTCCATCGGATCGCGCCGAGCAAAATGCGTCCTCCACTTTCTGCCTCGGATTCTGGTTCACTCGTGCTATCCACAGTGCTACTAGCCACAACACTCAACCGAAGTCGGTTAGCTTGGCGCTCCCATCGTTTGCAATCAGAATGTTGTTGCACTTCAAGTCGCCGTGAACGATGCGTTTCACGTGTAAATACCGGAGACCCAACGCTGCCTCATACAATTTCTGCCACACTTCGTCTGGATGGTCTAGCAAGTAGTGGTCCAGTTGGCCCTTGCCGGCGTACTCGCACACGAAGAAAGCTCGCTGGATGTGAGAGGCACCGTACAAGCGTACCACATTGGGATGATACAGTTTGTGCCATACTTCCACCTCGTGCAGGAAAGCAGCCCGATCCTCTTCACTTTTCAGCTTCACCTTCTTCACTACCACCTCCGATCGTTTCCACCTTCCGAAATATACTTTGCCAAACCCGCCTCGGCTGAACTCATCGAATTTGTTAAACTCGACCTCGTGGACAGGAATGAACCAACTTGGGTTCTCCAACGTAGATAACGCACAGATCGCCGACTTAATGATGGTGAAGGGACCAACTTTGCTCGCCGTGTAGCACGTCGGGTACTTGGACAGCTCGAAGCGCAGGTATGTCAGAGCTTCTCGCTCCTTTTCGTTGTCCACGTCTTCCAGAAGAGCGGGGAGATTTTCAAGTTTTTGCAGTATCTCATGCTGCTGCTGTCGGTGGCGCTGTTCCCACTGGTCTCGCCACTGATGAACTGGTGCTGATGCGCAAAAACCCGCAATTCCAATGAAGCCATCGATGTCACCGTGCACCGAAAACGTGTCGTCCGCTCCCTGGCGACTCGCCGCAAAACGAGCCGCTTGGGAGGAGCCCACCGAATTCGTTGTTTGGAGTCTCATGTGAAAGTAGTGCACGATATTGATGTATCGCTGGACGGTGGCTCTCGTTAGAGTGCCTGTTTTGGCTTTCATCGTGTTGAAGATATCGATAAGACGGCCGTACACGTCTCGGTTCATGTGATCGATAGTCATAGTGCCGCTGCACAGTTCATTAATCTCACCAAGAAGGTCGGACACTGTTAATTCAGTGACTCGGATGCATCCAATATCGCTCCACCGGCATAATGTCGTATCCAATTTATCTGAGTCGGAGAAGGTCTCTTGATTCGATGAGTGTCTTTTTGCAAGCATTTCCAGCTCGCGAACAACGTCCGCCATCGATAGGCGGTCGGCAGGGTTGTAACAGCACATTTTCTCAATCAAATTCCACTGAAGAGGGGTCATGTTTGCGGGTTTTTTCAAAAGTTCACCCGATAGTATAGCATCTTGAATATCACTATGAGTGCTCCACATTTTCGCCCACTTACTATATCTACGATGACTAAGCCGAAAACATACACATCCGACTCAAATGAAGCTGGGAGTCCGGTGAGAGTTTCAGGAGCCGTGCACCAAGGAAAGTAGGTGTCCATGTAACCAAATACGGCAAGCTTCGCGACCCCACTCGAAGTGGTGACGATATTGGCATAGTAAAGGGCTCCATGGACCATGTTCCGATCATGCAAGTACTGCAACCCCAAAGCTGCTTGATGCAACTTGCCCCAAATTTCGCCCTTGTCAATGTCACTGAATTGCAAGCCTACAGTGGCCTCGCACACGAAATATGGTTCCTTAGCAGTGTTATCACTGCGGTAAAATCCGTAGAGCTTTACAATGTGCGGATGGTTCAATCGAGACCACTGCTTAAGCGCTTCCAGAAAACTCTTGGAGCTCCACTTTCGGTTTTGCACATTCACTTCAATCGGGGAGTCTAGCCAGGTTCCCGTTGATTTAGTCTGCACAGTCGTAGCAATCGAGTTATAGGTTATATCAGATGAGAGGAGCAAATATTCTTTGTACTTGGCAAATGGATCGGCATTCGTATCATTGAGAACATTCGATCGATCGCTTTGGGCCAAAGTTTTCGCTACCTCATCGTGACCACCAGCATCTGCCAGGACTTCTGCCGTCTGGCCCGATATATTAACCGCATTGAGTTTAGCCCCATTGGCAATCAACAACTGAACTATGTCAAGATGACCAGCGGCAGCAGCACCGTGCAATGGTGTCCAACCACACTTATCGCAACAGTTCAAGTCTGCATGGTGCTCAAGCAACAACTCGCAAATGCCCTGATGACCACCCTGAGTAGCAAGGTGAAGGGCTGTCTTGCCAGCAATGTTTACATCCTCGATTTTAATCTAATATTTATATTACTTTTATTTTTAAAATTATCAAAAATTAACTACTTATATTTTTTCAAAATTATAAGGTCAAGGTTCTCTTTTAATCATATATGGAAATAATAATTTAAACTTAATTAAAAGTTTAATTCAATCTTGCGATTATACTTTTCAGGCGGAGTGCTTAACGCGTTAGCTGTTATATCTAAAATTCTAAATATTAGCACTCATCTCTTACGGCATGGACTACCGGGGTCTCTAATCCCACAAATTTTAAATTATACATTATATAAAAATGAATTATGTATTAATATTTCAACAAATAAATTAATTCCTATTTTATTTTTTTAAATCATACAAATAGTCAATTGTTAAATGATATATATATATATATTGTGATCAATTTAATACTAGATTAGATGAACTTGAAGAAATGTTAACTAATAATAGAATTTGGAAACAAAGATTAGTAGATATTGGTATAGTTTCAGCTAAAGATGCTTTAAATTTAGGATTTAGTGGTGTAATGTTACGTGGATCAACTCAGTGAATTTGAATTATCCGTGAAGATGCGGATTCTCTATAGTTAGACGAAAAGACTCCTTCAAAAAAATAATTTTTTTTAATAAACAACATTTAAAACAATAA
>BSXT01000264.1:0-36811 GCA_030267785.1 Phytophthora fragariaefolia
CCCAATCGATGTCCGGGTTATTCTCCCGAAGCCACTTCATTCCGAGAAGCACACCCTTATCCTCCGGGACAGGCATGACCGTAAACGTTTCACACGTCATCGGGAAATCCGGAATCTGCAACATCATTTCGACGGTACGTCTTGGTCTTTGCACTGTTTGGTTGTATCCTAGACGAACTGTCATCATGTCGTCAGTATGCTCCTTGATGTCCAGCTGAAGTCGTACAGCTAGATCTTCAGTGACACCGTTGAGGCCGCTTCCATTGTCGACGAATATTGAGACGTCAGTCGCTGCCTCCTCCTGATTGTAGGCGAAAGCTTTCACTTCCAAAATGGTGTAGAATGATCCGCCAACATAGTGATTGCTTTCCTTGGTGGACTTGCATTGCGGCTTGATATGACCGACTTGTCCACAATTATGACAAGTGGCTGACTTTCGCCAATCCGCTTTTGGTCCACTCTTCGGTGACAGATTTCGCTCCGGCGGCTTGCTTGTATTGTTGGCCTCTGGTTTCACAGATGATGCCGTTTCGAAGAAGGCTGGTGATTCGCCGTGGTCTTTGCTGAGAGTCCCCCACAGTGAGCAAACTCGAAATTCGTTGCAATCTCAATTACTTCATGCAAGAATCTTGGACTGAGCTCCTTCACCTTTTTCGCTGTCTCCGACCGGAGTCCGTTCTGAAAGTAGAACCGCTTCTCCATCTCCGAAATCTCCAACTCGGATTGAGACATCATGGTCCCGTATTGTTTCAGCTGAAACAATCGGTCACGTAGATTGTATTCAAAGTCTTTGGGACGAAAGCGTTCACGTAGCTTCGCCTTAAACAATTGCCATGTTTTGGGAGCTCCTGCCGCTTCACAATCTGACGAAAAAGCGCGATTCCAGCTTAGCACAGATTTACCTAAACTGCTGGATATCATGGTCACAAATTCGGACGTATCGGCCTCCATCAATCCGCGCATGTTAGCGTAATATTCCTCCATGGCAAAAATCCATAGTTCCAAATCTTCACCGAATTTCCCTTCATAAATGGGAGGATCCTTCTTCCGTCGTTCACCTAGCGATGCGAGCAAGCGTTCAAAACGGTTATTGGTCTGCTGCATTTGCATCTGAAATTGCGTTTGCATCTGCGTCTGATACATTTGCTGTTGTTGCGTTAACCAGATCATTAATTGTTGCATTGACATTGCGTCAGGTGCAACGTTTGGCGTTCCGGCGGGTGGGACTTCGTGGTGAGCTTCCTGCGGCGTTGCCGCCTCCGTTTGATCCGTCCGTGGCACTTGGCGTTGCCGCGGGTTAGTCGATTCACTCTCAGCTGCCGTACTCCTTGTCATAGTCATTAGGGGTAGGATAGATGGACTTTTCGGTGAGTGATCCGTAAATACGGCAAAATAAAACGGAAAAGGAATTAAAGGCTCAAAACGTGTTTTACAACTTAGTGTTGCTGCGGTTTCTGGCGAATAAGGCTGTTAAGCTTCGCAGCAATGTTGTCTTGGCACTCCAAAAGGTTCAGAAACGCCAGGTTAAGTTGACGATCAACCGGGCCCTCGATGCTCTCGTCCTTGATCCAGAAAGTCTCTTTGCGAAACTTGCCCAAAACCCGCTTAGCCGTTTTGACCTGGCGGAGGAGATCCACTTGAAGTTTAGCGAAACTCTCCGCCTCGGCTGGCGAGAAGAAAATACTGGTGTCAATCGCCGTAACAGGTGGAGGAGCAGGAGTGGACGTCGATGATACTTTGGCGTCACTCGCTTTCTGATGCTTCCTCTTACTGCTTTGGTTGTGACCCTTCTTGTAGCGGGCCATATACCGACTCCAAAGATCGAAAAAGAGGCAAGGGACTACCACCGGGTAACCAAGGACCGTTATACTTCTACAAAGTTCCGCTTTCGCAGCGCAGACACAATGCAGGCGCCCTGGTACTAAACCGGCTTCTAGTGAAAGCCCAGCACACAGCGAAGGTTAGGTACAATACGATCTAGGCGGAGGCAAAGCCCCTACGTGGTATTTCCACCGGCCACACGGAGTGATAATGTACCCGCTTCTTCGAAGTGTGCTCCTCAAAAGCTGCACGTTCGCAACCTAGAGCTTCCCCACAATGTGGCTGGCTCCAATAGTCACAGGTAAAACTCGCTTCCCACGATGTGGCCACGAGTAAACCTTTCTTGAACTTGAACCGAAGCTTGACACGGCAAGTGCTACTATGTCACACAAACCGATGCGAAGACCCGAAGCTTGAGGGCTCAGTGGCGGGCGCCCGTCGAACACTTGAGAGTAAGATTGGAAGTTGAAAAGTGATTGATTGAATCATTAGTTTGGCGTCGGCTCATTGCCACCGCACCACCAGTAGTTCTTGGCGACCTGGACACGCAAACAAGTATCCAGGTCCCATCCTAAAGTCTATCAATCTCAGATCCTAATTCTATCATGATCTACCAATGAGAATCTACTAATCCAAAACGTAACTTGATCCCAATATGCGACTCGCGTCCCATAATCAAAAGTTCGGCTCGAAAACTTGATTCTTGCACATCTAAAGGATTTTCAGCCAATGAGGTCGCATGAAACTCCATGTTTATGCGTCCCATAATCATGATTATTCTTGATATTGACCAGTAGGATAGCATGTAACGAATATAAACCATGTAATGTTTTATTACGCTGTACAGCGTAAACAGAAAGGTATGCATTAGCCATTGACGTGGGAGTCCTCTGCCATCTCATTTGCAGACGGACGTCCACGTCACAAAGCGTTTGTTGTCTGTAAGATCCGCCCAGTCCTTGAGGTCGTGCACCAGGTTCAGTTCCTCGGCTGTCCAGAACAAGGCCCCCGCCTTCTTGTACATCTGCCACACATCGTGCTCCTGGATCAGGAACCGCACGAACCGGTTCGGGTTCTCCACCAGGAACGGGTCCGGGAGCAGCTCGCCGCTCAACTCATTGCGCTTGTACTCGGACATCTCGAACGTACGGTGGAGAAGAACCACCTGCTACGTGCCATCGAGAGTAGACGATTCGAGACGATTCCGTGCTTAAAGAAGAAAGCGAGGTGGGCGCTCAAGTGGTGGACATTCTGGAAGAAGAGTTTGACGAAAATCTTCTGCTTCAGCGGCCCACCGACTTTTAGTTTTTACTTGTGCCATAAATGGCTTGGATATTTTCCTTTATCTCGATCCGGTCGACAAGCGCCTTGTAGTCCTCCGCGCATAAATAAACCTTCGAGCCAGTGAAGGGCAAAATTGCATATTAATGAAGACCGAAGATACAACATGAATAATTCCATTAGTTTGCGTTATGCCTGACCATATTTCTGGTCACACTTCCACGACTTCGAGCAGGTAAAGCACATAAACTCTTCCTTGGACTACTCGGTGAACATCAGGCTGCAAAGTAACTTGTTGCTGAGAGGCTTGGTGTTGGGTGACATTGGGCCGAGTTGTTTTCAGGTGCACTGGTTGGAAGAACTAGGCAAATTTCATTCTGACAACAATTCCGAGCAAAATAACCGACGGCAAAACTTTCACCATAGTTTAAGTGCGTACATATGTAGCATAATGAGCCAAGTGAGATAGAAGTATACTGAGGCCAAGTGAAGTGGAAAGAAGGCACATGACTAGGAACCTCGACAGCTCTGATTGGTCACTTTCTTATAATTTCCAACCTCTGATTGGTCATAAGATGAAGTGACTTTCGTTTGACGAATATACTGAGGTGAAATGACGCTGACTGGGAGTCTGAATGACATTTGTTTACTATTGGTCGCATTGATTGGTTAGAACAGCATATTGAATAGTATTGTGTAAATATGCCGGAGAAATATCATAATACAAAATTAATAATGACATACTTTTTATGGAATATATTTTTAGCCTTATTATTTTTTACGGATCCCTGCTTCGAGGTATCTTCTGTCGATGCCTTTCGCTTGCCCGGCATTGCTACAAACCATAAGCAATCTGCAGGAGAACAAATGCCCCCGTGATACCGCAGAAAGATCAAACCTCACTGCAAGCTACTGTTACTGCTGAGGCTATCAGCTCCTCTGGTCTCATGAGCTTAAATACCGAGGCTGGGTATGACGTTATGTGCAGCAATGCAGAACACCGTGCCCAAGGGGTTTCTTTGCTCGGAGAAAGCAGACTGAGGGCGTCTGTCCTTTAGCGGATCACAGGTTTCCGCCACATGACATGTAATTTGGCCAAATCACCCACCTCGGGAGGTGGGTGATTCCGTATGTATGATTTGGATTTCGGGAAATAACATGTTATTTTCGGGAAATAAAGTGTCATTTCACGAGGAAATCACGTGCGATTTCACGCAACGTGTTGGCAATTCTGACCCCCTATCAGGCGAATTATTCACCAATCAGATACTAACAGTCGGCGACACCATCGATGGGGGTCGTACTTTCAACGTGCGGTAGTATCACTAGTAAAATTGTCAAAAAATATGGATTAAGCGAAGCAGTCATTTTCCATATAGCGTCATGTCAGTTTTCGATTTTACTGTCAGAACCACTTTCAGAGTCGGGTCTTGAGCTATCACTACTATATCCGTTCTTTGATATCACAAACCTGTCTATATAGCTTATCAAGTTGCTTTTTAGCTTTACGGATACAAGTAGCAATAACAGCAGACGTAAGATTGCGATAGCTAGCTTCTAGACGCTGGTACACCTGTTGGAACGACTGGTCGGCAGTATATTGCCGGCCAACCTCACCTTTTACTACTGCCCAAACTGTCTCGATAGATTGCAAGTTTGAATGAGGCGGCGGCGTGAACAAGAACCTTATATCCCCTGTCCTCCGCTATGGACACTACGTAGCTGACAATTTCTTCTAGTTGTTTGCTATCGATTACGGAAAGTCGCCGCACGTGATAATCACTAAGCCTTTGTATGGACGCCTGGCCACTTGGAGCCTTCTAGGTGGGGGGGAGGGCTACGCCATTTCTAGGCCTCTGATGAATCTGAAGTGCCTGCTAGATAGCTGGCGTTGAGTTCTATCGAATATTGTAGATGGTGTATGCTAAAACGTTGTTTTTAATTGTTTAAATGAGTTACCCCTTGATGATGTCGCGGACTGTAACTGAACCCTTCCTAAGCTTTAAGGTCATGTTTATTTGCCATCAACCTCAATTTTACGAAAATCCACGGCACCATAGTCTACGATCCCCTCGTCGACCGTTAGCGACGACGCCATTGCAAGTGCACGAAAGTGCTCTTTCCGAACATGAGGTAGCTGATAGGTGTTGTCGCATTCGCGCTTGGTCACAGACTGCATCACTCTCTGGAGTGTGAGGCAGCACTTGTCGATAACGGCAGGAGGAAGACTGGTGATCTGTCCGGGTGCCTGCATCTAACACCCGACAGCTGGCGGGCCAGGCCGCCAGGGGGTCCAGACGGACCAGATTGGTATGTTAGCAGAAAGACAGCCTATAAAAAGTAAAGACAGTTTGGAATTTGTTCAGCAGAGAGCAAGTGGTTCGGCAGAGAACCGCACGATACATCAAAGTTAACTTTAGTTCGATCTCAGATTCGAACTCCGCGCAGGTCCAGCGCGAGAACATGGAACCAAGCGAAGATGACGTCGTGGCTCGACCACCCTCGCAGGACCGTGACTAGACGGACATCGAAGAGCTCGCAGCCCGCGCGGCGGCGATGCAGTTGGAGAGTGCCGCGTCGATGGCGCCGCATTCCCCAGGTCTGAGGCTTCAGATCCCGAACCCTTTCGATCCAGCGGATCGCACCGAGGCCGACGAGGCCATGCCGACGGTTAGCCCCATGTCCGGGGGACAACGTGTGGCTGCAGCGCCGGCGCTCCCGCAGCCTCCGCGGTTTGCAGGCAGGACGATGCAAGATCGAAGAGACTTCATGCGTCAGTACGAGAGGTATTTGACAGCAACTAACGCCCTCCAGACACAGTGGGGTGGCGCCTTCGCAATACCCGTCAGTGCGTGAATCGAGCCGAAGACGAAGCGCATGGTGGCGCGTTACGAATTTAATCTCGCTCCTCATCTCGTCGGGGAAGAACAGTGGATTGGGTACTTTAAACAGGCTAAAGCGCCCTCCCACGTGGACTACGCTTCGGTTGACGAGGCGATGAAGAAGCTTCGCATGAAGACTACGTGGCCCGAGCAGGAGAGCAGGATAATGAGCCTCCAGGCGGACCTGGAGACGGTCCTGGACCAGTTTAACTTAACTGAGTTGGCTTTTGAGCATGAGCAGCGGCGTATCGTGAGGTACTTGGCGAGCGCGCTGGCTCCAGTGAGTTTCAAGTCGGTTATTTTGACCAAGCTGACGCTCCAAGAGAATAAGAGGTACAAAAATGAAGTGGTACCGTTCTGCTCCTGGGTGACGCAGCTCAAGCAGGAGTTCATTACTTGGGAGCCCGCTGCCCAAGCCGCGTCCCCACCCGACCCAGCGTCGCAATCGCAACAACCTCGTGGTTCTGGTCGGGGTCATCTGGGAGGACGAAGTGCTGGCGCTGGCCGGGGCGGGCGCGGAGGTCAGAGCGGACACAATCGGTCGGATGGTGGCCGAGAAACTCGCAATCACCAAGATGGAATTGGTTAAGGACTTCCCGTGGCGCCTGTAGCTGCGGGCATCGACCCGAAACTCGCACGAGGAGCTTGTCTGAAGTGCAATTCGGCTGACCATCAAGTGCGTGACTGTCCGAGATGCCAGCCCGGTGAAGCTACACAACCGCTGAAGGCAAGGCGCGAACAGCGGGATGCTGCGCGAAACATGGGCGTTCGTAGGTTCGACGTCGTTGACGCCGATAGACATTATTCTAAGGCGAATGGTGTTGATGTGGATAATGGAACAGTTGACGCCAAGGTTGATGGTGTGGCAGTTGTCGCTATCCTCTTGGAACCCGGCGCAGATACATTTCTGGTGGCTCGAGGTGTGCTTGATGCCCTCGAACAAGCGGGCAAATCGGTATCGGTCAGCTCTGTCGACGAAGTGCAGCTGAATCCCGTTGGTGGGCAAAGTATCGATGTGAGCCGCCAGGCAACGTTCGAGGAAGTTGTGATAACCACCTCCGCCGGGCCATTGAATTTGACGTGCTATGTTGAAGAGGAAAATGACTCAAAGGATCTGACGGTCGGGCGGCCTATCATGCGCATCATAGGCTACTCGACCGACAAGCTGCTGGTAAAGGCAAGGGAGGTGAACTCCGAGTGGGAGCTTTCGCCAGCCGAGTTGGAGAGTGACAATCATGGAGAAGCGCCGACCGCGCTGCAGCGTGTCTATAGGATTCAGGCTGCTACTCGTGACCCGCCTGAGGTGGAGGCCGACGCGGACATTATTGAACGACATGAAATGAGAGCCGCGCTGCCAAGCATGCAGCCGACGCCACTGAGCGACGTGACCCGGTTTTTGGAGAAGAAGGTTGTGTTGGCAAAGAAAATGGGTTTGACTCTCGATGGTGGCGCCAAACTGGCCGCCATCGTGAGTGTGAGTCGTGAGTGTGAGAGCCGATTGTTTTCGGGTTGATTTTGGGAACGACCCTCCCGTTCGCGTTGCGCCCATGCAGGTGCGTCAGAAGGCCGGTGCGCGTCCAGTGAGAGCGCAGCCTTGCCGTTATTCTCCAAGCGACCGAGGGTTCTTAGACCGCCATACTGCAGCGCTGCATGCGCACGGACTCGTGTTTAAGAATCACCGAAGCGGGTGGGCTCAGCGCCAAGAATTGTTCGCAAGCGTGAGCAAGAAACTGACCCGACGGCGGACCCGAGAATGACCATCGACACCAGAAGTGTTAATGAACGTACCGAGCCGATGCCGTGGCCGATGCCCGTCCTGGATGTGGTCCTGGGAGAGCTTGAGGGGGCCCAGGTGTACTTCGTTCTCGACTGGTTCAGAGGCTATTGGCAACTGCCGTTACACCCCGATTTGCAAGAGCTGTAATTTCGTGACGCATCGTTGCGTCTACACTCCGACTCGTGTGCCCATGGGGGCTACAGATGCTGTTGCATATTGTCAGGGGGTAGTGGAGGAGATCTTTGGCGACCTGCTTGGTGATGGGATACTGGCATGGCGCGACGACATCCTCGGCTACGCGGAAGATGAGGATGCCTTGTTGATGCTACTTGATAACGTCCTGGCACGCTGTGTGTAGCGGGGCTACACATTCGGGCAACCTCCACATTAGTGCAACACGCACAATAGATATATTCAGGTGGGCCACATGCAGTGTGATCACCATTCATAGTAGGAAGCACTACTATTGACAGAAAGCAACAGATATCTGCCAATAAGGAGCATGCATTAGGATAGCGATTCTGCCAACCACTCGTTGGCAGATCCTCTCTTTATAGATATCAGTTTTAGGAGGCAAGGCCAAAGTTAACATTCAAATTCAGTTCTCATTTCTACCAAAAAGGGTTATTAATACTACTTTATTTAGGTTAACTATACTTACAAGGTTAAGTATACTTAATCTAATATAAATAAACCTACGCTTCCTCCTACACGCCGCGCCTACGTATAAGCTAAAGTAGTGAGCTAAGTAAGCCCACTACACTGTGAGTCGTACGGCCTAAAGCTTCACGCAAAGAAGTGTACGTTCTTCGCCACTGAGGTCAAGCGGTGTGGGCGGATTATTTCGGCGCAAGGCGTGAAGCACTGCCCCGAACGGGTACAAGATCTAGTGGACATGCAGCTGCCACGGACTAGAGCGGACCTGCAGCAATTCCTTTGTGCAGTCAACTGGATGCGGCAGAGTATTCCAGAATATACTCGCATCTCGGCGGTCCTGTATGATGCCCTCGAGCGTGCAGCCATAGTCAGCGGATCTAGGAAGAAGAAAATGCTGGCTAAGGTCGATCTCGTAGATGTGTCCTGGGGTGCACAGGAGACTGCTGGATTTGTGGACATTCGTCAGGCGCTGCTGCGCATGGTGCCCTTAACCCACTCAAGTCCGTCGAGCGAGGTCTGTTTGTACTCCGACGCCAATCAGGACTTCTGGGGCGCGGTGGTCACCCAGCTGGAGATGGACGAAGTCCAACGGCCTCTGAAGGAGCAACATCACCAGCCGCTTGTTTCCGGGGCGGGAGATTTGTTGGAGCAGCGGCAAGGTGGCCCACCATAGAGAAGGAGGCTTTCGCCATCATTGAGTTGGCCCGCCGGGTAGAGTCCTTGCTGCTGAGAAAAAAGAGATTCCGGCTGTTCACTGACCATCGGAATCTGGTCTACATCTTCGACCCCTATGCGACTGACAGCGCCATGACGAGATACCAGGCTGATAAGCTGCAACACTGGGCAATGTCCCTCCTCGCGTTTTGATATGTGATAGATCACGTGCCTGGGGAAGCAAACGCATGGGGAGATCTGTTGGGCCGCTGGGGAGCTGGTTCTGCGCTGAAGCAGGAACGTACTTCCAGACGAGTCGCCCAGCTACCGGTAGTGCAGCGCGTCTCACCGTTAGAAGGCCCTGAGTTTGTTGGGGCTGCGGAGACCGAGATTCGGGTGCTGCAGCAGGTGGCCCGCGACGACAACTCGGATTTGCAGGGTGCCCAGTGGAGTGAGCACCGTCAGCTTCTATTGACGGCGGCTGGCCAGGTGTGGATCCCCGGAGATGATACTGACATGCAACAGCGACTCTGTGTGGTAGCTCATGCTGGGGCTAGTGACCACCGAGGTTCTCGAGTAACAACGCAAGCGTTAGAGGCCGTGTTCTATTGGCGTACGATGGCAAAGGACGTAGCCGAGTTTGTAGCAGGCTGTCTGCACTGCATGTCTACGGCTAGCGGACGCATTCCGCGCCCGTTTAGCGAGGCGTGGAAGGCGACGAAGCCCAACAAAGTCCTGCACTTCGACTACCTGACCATGGTTGAAGGCGAAGGCGGCATTAAGTACATCCTCGTACTAAAAGACGGGATGAGCGGCTATGTTGAGTTAATAGCGTGTCTTCAAGCAAACTCGGACAGCGCGTATCACGGACTACAAGATTGGTTCAAAAGGTTCAGCGTCGTTCGCCAGTGAGTCTCCAACCAGGGGGCTCATTTCCGCAACCAAGTTGTGGGGAGCTTGCAGCGTGCGTTGGGCGCTCAGCACCACTTCACGACCGCGTATACTCCGTGGGCAAACGGCACTGTAGAGGTCGTGAACCGTGAAGTTTTAAAGCGTGTCAAGGCCTTGTTGAGTGAGCGAAAGTTACCTGTCCGGGACTGGCCCTCGGTACTGCCCGTGGTGAAGTCTGCGTTGAACGAAATGCCAGCCGATCGACTGGGTGGCAAGTCACCGCTGACAGCGTTTACAGCCTTACCCGGCGGCGCCCAACTGCAACATATTCTCCTCCCGCGTGATCCTGCGGACACCACCGTGCAGTGGGTGGACCAGGAGATTCCCGCTCGTCTGTCAAAGTTCGAGTTGCCCTGGATGGGATGCATGCAGAAATGGTTGATGACAGATAAGCGTCGGCGAGTGCCACGTGCGCGGCACGAACGCCGCCAAGGTGTCAAATTGCAAAAAATCAGTGAATGCGATTTCGTTCTGGCGGCAACGGCAACTGGCCGGAGCGGACACAAGGTTGCGTTGGTTTAGTGTGGGCCCAAAAAGCTGGTGCGCGCTTAGAACGACTATACTTTCGAGGTTCAAGATATCGTACCCCCGTTCGAGATCTCCATCCGGCATGCATCGCGGTTGCAGCTGTGCCGGGACGCCGCACGCGGCAGCGTTGAGGAGCTCCAGGAGCATGCCATCTTCGGCGAAGGAGGACACCTCGTCGAAGCGCTTCGAGCCTGGCGTCTCAGCCCTGACACTCAACGTTGGGAAATCCTCGTGAAGTGGTTCGGTCTTGACGACATTGAAGCGTCCTGGGAACCGGCCGAGGTGATTAAACAAGATGTACCTATGTTGTTTGAAGCGTTCGTCGCACCGTCGCCGGGGGACCCGCAGCTAGCGCGCCTCGTTACTGCATTGGAGTCAACTGACCGCCTGCTCCGGGTGCCAGCCACGCGACGTCTGCCCCGCCGTCGGGGCGTCGCCACACGTCAGGCCGCTCGCCCGCAGTAGCCTTCCATGATTGGAGGGGGAAGTGATCTGTCCGGGTGCCTGCATCTAACACCCGACAGCTGGCAGGCCAGACCGCCAGGAGGTCCAGACGGACCAGATTTGCATGTTAGCAGAAAGACAGCCTATAAAAAGCAAAGACAGTTTGGAACTTGCTCTGCAGAGAGCAATCGGTTCGGCAGAGAACCACACGATACATCAACTGGCAAAGGCCTTTTCCACCGCGTAAACGAGGCCGTCTAAGCTCCGTGGAGTTTGTTTCAGCTAACGCGCTTACAGAGCGTTAAACACACCAAGGTCGAATGAATTTAGGTCAGGTGACCGAGGCGGCTGTGATACCATCTCAATCATCCAGCCGTTCTTAGCTCCTTCTTTTGCCAGATCTACATCAAATTGGCTAGCGGGTGGTCCTGCATTATCTTGCTGTACACGAATTACTCGTGATTTTCCCCCTACCACATCCACAAAAAATTAGCATGAGATGGAAATTAACAAAACCAATTATGAAAACAACCTGGCCACTTTTTGCGGATTGTAGGGAAGACCTTCTCTGTGAGTATTGACTTGTACAGGTTTTTAGTCATATTGATATTCTTTGTCACGAGGTGCGATTGTTGGTGGTAGGTTACGCAGGCGAACGCTTTATAATTGGCCAGATGCCAATTTTTACATCGAAGAACTTGTGTGAACGACCGCTATTCCGAGGTCTAGCAATTGCAGCTAGAAACATCACCTTCTCAATATACCGTTTGTTCGGCGATGATCGGTAAGGTAAGCCTTCATCTTGTGTCAGGTAGTATCTTCATGCCCCTTTGTATAAGTTGCACCACTTTTCATCTATGTTGACAACATCATACATGTGGTGAATTCTATACGAACCTCCTTTTAATTACAAAATATTTAAATTGGTTAGATATAATTAATATGAATTCAAGCGATAGAACCTACCAGCAGGGCGCTCAACATGCATAATACAATCCAACAGGCGTCTGAACCTGTCTGTGGCTGTCAGCGTTGGCATGACCCGTGAGACAGCGCGACGAAGCCATCCAATCTTCAGGTAACGCCACAATGACGCAGCGGGGATGTCCGTGTCCTCAGACAGCGAAACTAGCGTCTGTGTCGCAACCAGAGGCACTGCCTTCACCAAGGCGGCTACCTCTTCCTTTCTTCGCTTTGTCCTCTTTGGATGGTGGTTGCTCCGTGCCAGGGTAAGCAACGCTGTTACGTCGCAGCGGCGTGTGCCCCCCCCCCTCCACAACTGCCACGCGGTTCTATTACTAACGTGGTACTGCTAGAGCCTAGTCAACAACCTGGGTGTCACGGGCACTTCGTGCAGCTAGGTCAACCATAAAGAGAGCAATGGTTACCTTTTTCTCCGTAGAGAGATCGCGCTTCCCAGAGGCATTCCGTCGTAGAAGGCAGGTGTAATGAGGCCACGCTGGCCGGGGACCCTCCCCATTCTCGGAAGAAAGAAATCTGGCAGTCATTGGATGATTGTTCTCCCTGGTGTGTTACACACCAGGACCCCTGGATATAATATTCCGTAGGGAGCGTCCTCACCTAGTCATATTCCTGATTCAAGGTTCACCCATACTTAATAGGTTAGGGGTCACTCAAACCAGTCATTTCAGATAGACAAGGATTCACTATACAGAGAGAAAGCAGTAGATAGACACCTTACAAGAAGTTTTATTAATACAGTTCAGTTAAAATCTAACCTTGGAGTGTGTAAGTCGATTGGTACCGGGTATAAATAAATAGCGACCGGGAAGGCCAGGCCTTTTACACACTGAGTTACAGTGACGCCCGGCGTCTGTCAGGTTAGCGCTACGCTTCCTTATCGCTACGGTGCGTGTGACCCCCGTCACAGCAGGTGTGTCGGGGGAGGGGAGAGAGTTGTGTCTATGATAGTCTAGCTGCTACTACATTTTGTCCAATTATATCATTTTTGTGGGCGACACAGAGCACCCGCTCTCGATTTACAGCATATGTATGTGGAACGGAGATGTATCAGACAACTTTTTCATGCAACCAGGAAAGCTCCCAGCGATCTTCTTTTTATGTTGCAGCAACTCGAGCGAAAACACTAAGCCAGATCGCTCAACATCGAACATTTGAGTTACTTTACCCCATCTGCTGCAGTAGATTAAACAAAATATATCAAAGCTCTATACAAAAAACATCAGCGTATACCAATGTATACACCCTAGAACTTTCTCGATTCAAAACAATCACTTCCGTTTTCATTACGACAATTTCATCCCATTCGCAAACTTGCTCGATGGAACCACCTGCACAGACGAAACGCGTACTCGTGTTCTGGCGGTAGTCAAAGAGGGGGAGAACCGGAGGCTTGTAGCCCTGCACAATGGGGTGCAGCGGGATACTGCCCGGCGCTGCGTAAGGCAAGCAAAGCGAACGGGGGACATCACACGGCCGATGGGTACGAGGCGAGAGGCCTACAACCGCAGCTTACTCGATGGGCACATTGCCTTCTTCAAGGAGCATTCATTCGAGAACTGTCTTCTCACTCTGGCCTTCTGAGCAATGTTGTCGTTGCCTTAGACAACGCACCGTGCCACACAAACGTGGAGGATGTGTTCGATAAACCGGAGTTTGCGGAAACCGAATGCCTGCGGTTAGGACCCTATTCCCCTCTGCTAAATGGCAACAAGAATGTTACCTCGGTATACACAGCGGCAGTAAAGAGGTACATGGCTGCCAACAGGAGCAACATTCTGGGCATCCCCGATGGAACAACGATCTCAGCGCACCGTTCCGAGTTTCTCCTACACGCTGCCAATGTGATCTTCCCTGAGGTGGTAACTTCTGCGGTGTGCAGCAAGTGGATTCATCACACTTTTGCGTTCGTCGCAGACGCCATTTTCAAGAAGGACATGAAAGAGGGTAAGTAAATATGGTAGGATGGTCATTTTGAAAAATAAGATGGTTGTTTTGATATGAGCATTTTTATCGTTGATCCGACCTGTACACTGCTCCTTCTGTGTCAGGTCGTTTTGAACAAGGCGAAATCATGAGAAGTAGTTTAAGTTACTCTTACATTTTAAGGGGGAAAAACGAAATTCTGATTTCCAGCAAAGAAGATTTCTTAGGCCAGAGTAATCTGGTGGTCAACAGCACATACCCCAACCGCAGGTCAAGCCTCACCCCAAAGATACCGGTCGAGCCGAAGCACGGGCTTCCAGCGCGCTTGAGATGCATTCCAAGAGTGATGTGACTGCGCTCTCGTCGAAGATCAAAACGGTATCCCTGCCACTATCTCCGTGATAATTTCTACTGTGGGGCGACCGGCACGGCAAGAAGGGCGGAGGGCGTACAGCATGTACAACGTACACGCCGGAGATGGAGGCGGTATTGGTTGGGTACATGGAAGTCAGCTGTCAGTACATGCTCCAGTAGTTGCGCGATCAGCTTCACTTTGACTTTGGTGTCTTCATTAGTACGTCGCTGATCAGCAAGAAGCTGTGCGATAAGGTTTACACTGTGAAGCAGGTATGGATTAAGATAATCGCTGATTTGTGCAAGGTCGAATGAACACTGTGCTACTATATTAAATTAATAGACGCGATTTGGGCCTGAAACATGTAACAATGCGCAAAACATCGGGAAGCGGAGGGAGTTTAGTGAAAGGCTACTGCAGTACGAGAAGAAGAGAGCTTTCATCGTGTACTAGCACTGCATGTCTTCAACTCAAGAATGTCTGATCCGCTGTTTGAGGGTTTTCTTCCAACATACGTCAACCGACTAGCATACGCAGGTGTATCCTGGGGGATCCTCATCAACTCGAGGTTTAGTTCTACTGCATATTTGGCGACCTCATTCGTCCAATAAGCTGAGAAGTTATCCCACAGGTGAAGAACGGGCTTCGTCATACTTGCTCGACCTCCGAATTGATAGCGCAGGAATACCACAAATATTGGCATAGAATGCAGTTACCGTAGATTTGTACGCCAAATTCCAATCGAAACTGCCTCATTTCAACAGCTTCTCACCTCATCCATCTCATTGTGAGGTATTGGTAGCTGCCGTCGGGGTTGGTCGATCGTCTAGTCTTCAGCACTAAGAATAGCGTTTTCATCGCGCCATGCGAGCTTCCGAGCATCATACACGAATGCGTGCATGTATTCTTCTCGCGCCCACTCGAGCGAATCCAAACACTCTTGCTGCCTTTTATTGAATCGGGGTCGTAGAAATCTCGAATAATCATGTAGGCGTCTGGTCTGCGTTGTAGACTTCGTCAACGCCCAGAGTGTCCGTCTGTACTCGAACCTCCTTTCGATACCTCGCCGCGACTTTAATTGCGTCACATGGACATATTTGCCCTTGCAGTGTCTTGGGGCGGAAACTAAGCTGGTGGTGGTGTTAGAAGTCGCGATTATACAAGTGCGTAGCCTCAAAGAAGCCTCGTGCGACACCACTCTCATATGCTAAAAGCTGCGCTCGTAGGTTCCGCATCGTGGCCAGTACGGGACCCCCCTCGTCGCGATGATCAATGACCAACTGAGCGAGGTATTGTTCAGCGTCGATCGATGCCCAGTGACATGGCAATCCCGCGCTTTCTGGTGGCGCGTGATGCACCGGAGACCGACGCGACGAGGCAATAATATCGGCCTTCTAATTGACACACAGGTAGACGCCCTTTCGCATGGTGTCCAGCGATGATCTTCAAGATCAGGGAAGTAGTCGTTGAGCGTGTCGTTGATACCCTTGCGCTTGAAGGAGTCGGTCACGGCTAAACAGAACTTGTATGCTGCCCAGGTATGCTTGAGAGGGGCCTTCTTACCCCCACCCCCTTTGTTCCGTGGCAGATGGGCCCTGTGGCGTCTAGCAATGTGGTGTCTGTAGGATTGATGTCACCCCGGAGCGAGTGGGTAGAGCTATTAAATGGCCGCCGGGGAAATAGTTACTAAAAAGCTTGTCGGAAACAACATATCAAAATGGCTTTAAAATGTGTGAGTGATCTGATTGGTTAATGTTCCGCGTCAGAAACAACAAATTGTCGGGATCAACAAGCCGTTTACGGTACATACAAGGCTTAGCTTCCAAACACACGCCCCTTGCTTTTCCAGCTGATACAATAATCGCTGAGGCGCTAACTTCGTGCGACGGCTTAATGCATATATTCAGTTTTATATTGGGATCAAGCTAATACCATTATATCCGTCGATACATTTATGTTATTTTTCCCGGTAACTGATAGTTTTTGTTAAAAGTCATCCAAAGTTGGCATATTTTAAACAGTTTTGAAAGGTATCTTAAACAATTAACCAAGTCTAGACTATATTTTCTGTTATTCCGTCCGGTTTCTACCCTCCGATATCGGCCTGCCCTGTCACATATCTCGAGGGGTCAGCCGGGGCTCGATTCCCGATTACCGTGTTGCATCCTAATAATAAATAATACCATCATTCGGACTGGCTTTTATTTGTAAAAAAATGCAAAAATAGTCTTGCGTTTGATTTATAACGCGACCTAATTGGCCAGATCGCTGTCGAAAGTTGGCGAAGGTGGAGCTCGCCAGATATTTGTGTGTCCGAAGGGTAACACTGCCAACCGACCACGGCGAGTAGTGCAGCGACCCCTGCGAGCGGAATGGAGACACCTGGCATAGCACGCCGGGGATTTTCGGTACCCCTCCCCTTGACCAAGAGGACTTCCAGGCCTACCCAGAACCCGCTGCCGGTAGTGGCCCAAGTCGATAGCACGATGAAGATGCTTTCTCTAAAGAACGAGCCCTCCAAGATGAGAAGATTGCGCCCCACGGCATGACCAAGGTACAATAGTGAACCCAAGATAATTAGCAGATCCTACTAGCACCCATATGGTTTAACGTTCGCGGCGAGGCATCGACCCTGGGAACCTAATTCAGTCTTACTTTTCCCCTCAAGTGCGCAAGAGCTTCCCCCGACGGAAACACATTAAGGAAAAGGCCGCGGGCCCGGGATTCGCGCTAGAAGACTACCCCAGGTAATTCGTATTTACCGGGGTTTCCAAGTGATCTCCAGGCAATCCATATATGTTTCTCTGGAGCGTGGTCTAGCCGGCACGGGAGTAGCACTTCATATGATCAGGATCTCGCCCTGAAAATCTACGGCCTTCGCCGGTGTGGTCTCCCCCCGAAAGAAGCTAGTGTATAATTAGTTGCTATAACCCATACCGCCCCCGGTATTTGGTAGTGTCCCCAGGCGATTGTTTGTCTAACTACCACCCTGCGTACAATTGGAGGTCGGAAAACCTCATAACAAACCCAACCCGAACGGTTGACCTTGCCCCTGGTTGAAACAACCGCTCGTAGGAGGTACACAAGGTGAGGTTACTGACCGGGCTGCCCAGGACACTTCTACCCCGTAGAAGCAGCCCCGGGGAGACCCACAGCCCCGGATAAATCCCTCGTTTGGACGGGCCGTATATCCACTTGGAGATTCTCCTGATCCCATAGCGTACAACAAAGCGCACCAGGGACGCGGGGCGCGGGAAGGCCAAGTCTTCCCCAGGGCGAAAGCTCCAAGCGCTACGCCACACACGCAGCAGCCATAATAATGAATTCTATTAATTTAACCCTTACTAGTGTAAATATTAAACAAGACACGACGGTCGTTCACAGAATCAATGCACTACTAACAGATGTTTCGCGGACTAGGTAGCGGTTGCCACTTTTGATATTTATGTTAACTTAAATCTCAGTGTAAGAATACAGAAGAATAACTAGGGACACGGTTGACATACCCATACTTAAAGTACTAACCTTCTAACCATGGGACTAACTTACGCAGCGTTTAATAGTGTGGGTAGTGGTGAAACCTCGCAAGTTGAACAGGGGCGCTTTACCCACTTCATTTATTTATATTAACTTAAAACGACCTGTAAAAGTATACAACAAGATACAATTTGGTAGAATCCAAGTGAAACACGGGTACGATAGCCCTCACATACATGTACTTAAAGCACTAACGCACACAGTAATAGATCCGACCGATATACCATGCACGATAGACATGATAAACACATATATTCACAATAGTCATGAGGACACGATAGACATTGTCAACACGATAGGCGCGGTAGACACCATCAATATGATAGACACAAGTACATGATAGACTCGATAAAGATAATAGATAAGAAATACACGATAAACACGGTAAACGGGTAAGTCACGATACATGTGTACGTATTTATAAATATTACTAAAAATAACACGACGACTCACCGGAGCGAAGCGGAGGTGGGCTACCCAGTAGTAGAGCGAGCTGAAACCGCGGGCTAGGACCCAGGCTGCACCCACCGCCGCGGCGGCCAACGTCTAGTCTTAATCATCAACCCAAATCTGGACTTAGTTTGTCTGTCGGTTCGTCCGGTTTCTTCCCGCGGGTAGCAGGTGCGCATTTCTAACCCGCTGGGTGGATCCCACAATCATTCGGACTGAGTCTATTTCTAGGAATTTCCAGATATTGCCTTGCGTGATATCAATAACACGATTTCATTGACTGGAGCCAAACCGACCCTAAATCGACCTCTGATAGGCCAAATTGAAATTCGCTTCACATTCAGGAGCGCCGACGGTGCGGGCTGTTGCGAGCGCCGCACAGACTACCCGGTACGCGCATCAACATAAAATCCTTACTAAATGCATGTGTAGGTTTCGGAAGTTCCATTTGTTGGGATAACTGGTACCATCAGGGCAGCTGAGGTATTATAGTGCGGGTTTAAGGGTGACCTGGTGCCTACTTTTAGTCGGGCAGCGGGGAGTTGCGGAGGGTGCCAAGACACGGGCATGTAGTTGCGACCCCCCCGTCGGTGTACCGATGTCAGGCAGGTCGCCCCGAATCTGAAACATTACGCATTTGCTAAGCCTCCAGGTTCAATAACTTGGGGAGGGGGGATTTGGGTGCTGCAGATCCACTGTACTGACCGTTATGTTTTAATACCATTTTATGATGATAATAAAGACTGCAGCTGGCTGCTTCCACCGACATAGGATAGTGCCTGCCTTCACCGCACCGACCGCTCTTGGGGGACGCTGCTCTGTGGTGCCCACGTTCGCCCGCCAGCGGCGTGGGAAATCTCATACCAATCCGTGGTCGATGGGCAGATCTTGGTGAAGCCGGGTGACCTGCCTCATCTCCCGGCCCGTGGTCGTGAATGGGACCGACGCTTTAGGTGACGCACCTATTTGCTTTTCTGTGACCTGGGCAAGGCGCGTGCATAGGACCCTGGGAGTGGCTACAGTGTACTTAGACTTTATGTCTAACGTGCTGCGACCACCTGCAGCACTCGAAGAAAACTGCCCAATCAAACTTGTGCGCTGGGCTTAAGCTCCTCGGGTACGAGAACAACCGTGTACCCGTTGATGTCGCGGTCGGACACTCGCACAGCCCCGCACTCAGCCGAGGGCTGTAGACGGCTACAGCTCTCGCTCAAGTTTTACACCCTTCGGTGGAGCTGGTGATGGCGGGTTTCATACTCTGCCACCATTTCCAGAACGTCATGCATTAGGATTTTCCGCAGCTCCCGCATATCGTGGCTCGAAGGAAATACTTTCCAACGAATACGAAAATGGTCCGGGCTATGGGTCCGGATCTGATGACCAACAATTCCCTGAACAATACAGCGAGTTTTCTCCTGTGTGCCTCGCAGTGGGGGTGGAAGCGGCGGGAAGGCGCCACAGGTCTGGTCCGCTAGACAACTTTGATCTCTTGGAGGCTTTTGAACGCCTCCAGACGTCTAAGTTTACTGTATTGAGGCAGGAGCCGGCCCTGTGGATGGCCCAGATATCCCATGTTGCGCAGTTTGCGCGGGTGCCGACATAGCTGAAATGTTGCTCGAATCACCTTGTTCATTCGGTTGAAATGAAACGGGATACTCTCCCCCACTTAAAGAAGGAGCTACCGCACCGAGTACGTTCGGTACACGTGGATGCCTCGAGGCGTTCACGTGGAACGGTGTATGCCCTATGTCCTGTCGAGGCATGCACCGAGTAGTTGGTGGTGAACTCCGGCATCGGCAAACTGTGACGGAACGAGTGAGCATAGCTCTTGAGTGCGTCAATCAGTTCTCGGCCGACGCGCTCGGTTTGGCCGTCGGTCTGCAGATGGTCCCCAGGCGATATGGATAGTTGCAGGCCAAGCAATTTGAACACGTTTTGTCGGAAACGCGCTGTGAAGCGTGGATCACGATCCGACTCAATATCGAGGCAATGCCATGATGTCTAAGCACCCTGTCAACAAACAGATGTGCTGTCGGCTTGGCTGCCACTTCGGCTGGAACTGCAACAAAATGCACCATTTTACTGAAGCGGTCAACAAAGACCGCAACACCAGTCGTCTGCTTTTTATCAGGCGGAAGACCAAAGACAAAGTCCATTGAAATGGAGTGCCAACACTCCGACGGAGTCAGTAGTATCTGAAGTGAAGCCTGCAAGAAGGGCGCTGGCTTAACGTGCTGGCATACCTCGCAAGCGAGTACGTACGTTCGTACCCACTTGTAGGCGCGCTGTTGGGGGACATCGATTCCCGCACTTGCCCCGCATTGCGACAACTCTTGAAGTCATCGATCGCCTTGACTTGCTCTCGCGGTAGTGGCCACTGCCGCGTCAACCAATACTTCGTTCCCGGCACGAGATCAATCTCGTGCTGAACACCCTTGTCCTGCGGTAACTCCGCAGGAATGTCGTCCGGGAGTACATACTTGTACTCGCGCAGGGCCTCGTAGAGGACTCGACTTGAGTGAGTCCCAGCTCTGCTCGTCGAAGCGTTCCTTCTTCGACTTGGCGCTGAGGGCGTCGGCGCCCTCAGTGATGAGATGTTTCATCTCTTCTGCTTCACACTTCATCCTAGCGACGTCCGAGAGGATGCAGATCTACTCGATGCGTCCATCGGGCAGGTCGCGGGCGAAACGCTTCCAGCTCATAGCTGGAAGTGAAGTCAACTCCGTCGCTAGCGTCGGAGGGCTCTCAAGCGCCATCTTCCGATACTGGAGACCAGTATTCGTACGCGTCAAGACACTCAGTGTCTCGACGGTCGTCTCCAGTTGCTGTGTCTGCCCGGCAGACACTGCTTGTAGCGTCTCGGTCCCTGACCGAGACTTGCGCAGCTTGGCGCGCTTGCGCTGTTCGCTTCTCGTGCGGAACCCGGTTCCGCGCGTCTTGTTTTGTCCAGGCCCGGCCGTGGACAGATCGTTCTTCTGATCGCCGGCGGGGTTAACCCGCGGGCGCACGCAATCAAGTCCGGCTTGATTGTGTACCGTCCGTGCAGCCCCACTGCACGCGAGCACGCAAGCGTTTCTGGTGTGGGACGTTTGCAACCGTCCGCACTGCCTCCAGCATCAGCTCTCGGAGCCGACGCGCCTCGTTTTCCTCGACGCCTGACGGCGGAGCGTTCTTTGATGTTAGGACCAATCACATCAGCCCCCGGAGCTGACGCGCCCAGATCACTGCCCTCAGTGACTGGCTCCTCTTGTTCCACTTGTGTGTCGACAACTGTCGACACAACCGCGTCACCATTGAGGCTTCGTGAGCCACTCAAATCCGATCGGATCTGGGTCTTCTGATTCGGCTCACACAACTCTGACGACTCTCTCAGTTGTCAGTGTCCGCGCGGAAAGATTGGAGGCAGCTGCGCCTCCAGCTGCCTCTGCGGGGGGGGGGCGGGGGGTCGCATGCACCGCGAGGTGCATGTACTGCGCCGACAGGGCCATCGCTCTCTGTCGTGCCGCTACTCCCGAAGCGCACGATCGTGCGCTTCGCCCAGTCGATCGCTGGATCATGCCGTGCAAGCCACGGCATGCCCAGCACCATATCGAACTTATCGTCTAAGTCAAGCACGATAAGTTCGTCCACGAACTTCTTCTCTTCATACGAGAAGCGTACGCGTACGACATGCTTCTCGGTTCTAACAACGACACCCGTTGCTAGCCTTACTTCCAACAGACTTCGAGGTAGTTTCATTTCCTCGAAGTCAAGCCTCGCTACGCTCTGCAGTCGAACAAAGTTGTTCGACGCACCACAATCGACTAATGCTCGAAGAGACTTCTCTCTCTTCGAGTTAACCTTCAGGATGACAAGGTTTGGCTTGTCGTCTTTCTTCTTGCAGTGAAAGTGACTGTCACAGGGGGCAGCAGGCTTGGATACAGCGTGTCCGATGTCGACACGCTCGACGGCGTCACCAGCAGAAGGCCCCGCGCCTGCTGGTCGTCTTAGTTTTTTACTGCCCGTGGCGATAACCTGGATCGTCATGTCGGCCCTTGGCCGCGTGCACAGGCGCTGTGCACTCACGGGTGTAGTGACCGTTGTTTCCACACCGGAAACAACGGACATTCGTTGATACACGACGCTGCTGGGATCCGGTAGCCGTCGCACTCGAGAGGTCCATCGGTTCGGGACCTCCCTACGGCTTCATCACCGGTCGCGGCATCGGCCGCGGGGCGTTCACATGCAGTTTAGACTGTCGCAGGCTAAATGCTTCTTGCATGGCGAGCGTGATCGCCGCTTCGAGAGTACCTGGGTACTCTCGGAAGAGAGATAGGTCTTTACAGGCCCGTCTCTAAGTCCCTTCATGAACGTGACGACCTTTGTCGCCTCGTCTATCGGATTGGTCACGATGTTCGAGACCAAGTACCGCGCTCTTTGAGCGTAAGCATGCACGTCATGCTTACCTTGGTGCAGATCGAGGAACTCAGCCCTCGATCTGAACTCGTTTTGCGGGGGCTCAAACGCTTGTCTGAACCCCTCCTTGAACACCTCGTACGTGCTGAAGCACGAAGGATCCGTGAGTCGGCGTCCATACGCCCAACTCCTTACTCGTCCGCCAAGACATGACATGGCGAACACAACCTTCAACAACGGGTCGACGTACGTCGAGCCGTAATGGCAGTGTCGACTTCGACAAGCCAACGGAGGAGAGGCTCGCTCTCTCTTCCAACGGAGCTGCTCACGTGGAGTTTCAACGACTCCACGCGCGGTGTCGACGGAGTCGACACCGTAGCGCGAGCAGCGACCTCGCGCTGCTCGTCCATGACGAACCCCAAAGCAACTTCGTGTTGCTATGTCGGCAATAGCGTACGCAACATCGTCGCTACCGCAGCTTCTCCAATGACTGTTGACAGTCGTTGGAGAGCCTCATACTCTGGATCCGCCAGGTGGGGACAGTCTTCGCGTGCAACATGCGTTGCAGCCCGCGTTCGGGCTACCAGTGGACATGTTCGTGTCGACAGGTAGGTTCTCAGCCCCGCGTTCGTATTCCATACGAACGGGTTGGTAGTCGGTCGTTGGACGGACTACAAAGTGCTACCAGGTGTAGTGGGCTTACTTAGCCCGCTACTTTAGCTTACACGTGTGCGCGACGCGTAGGAGGAAGCGTAGGTGTATTTATCTTAGATTAAGTATACTTAGCTCTGTAAGTATACTTAAATCTAAATAAAGACTTATTAATAACCTTTTGGTAGAAAATGAGAACTGAATTTGAATGTTAACTTTGACCTTGCCTCCTAAAACTGATATCTATAAAGAGAGGGTCTACCAACGAGTGGTTGGCAGAATCTCTGTTCTAATGCATGCTCCTTATTGGCAGATATCTATTGCTTTCTGCCAATAGTAGTGCTTCCTACTATGAATGGTGGTCACACTGCATGTGGCCCACCCCAATGTATCCATTAGTGCGTGTTGCACCAATGTGGAGGTTGAGCGAATGTGTAGCCCCGATACACTTTCCGCTCCGCATTGTCAACTGGCGGGCTGTCCGCCACCACATCCGACACCTTCTTCTCTGCCTCGTCTTCTACAAAACAGCTGGCCCCTTCGCTTCTTCCTTACAAACCCTAACAGCCCCCGTCGTTTATGGCTCGCGCTGGATGTTAGAAGAGGGTGGTTTCAGTGAGTACCTAGAGCTTGTGGACGCCTACAAAACACTTGGTGGTCCTATGACGTTCGCTGAATTCGTCCTCGCTCGCCCCGACGACTTCGCCCAGGCAGTCGGTGCGGCTGGGGACGGTCGCTGTGCCTTCCGCGCACTCGCTGGTGCAGTCGATGCTCTTGGGCGAGCCGGCTGGTTCTCGAATGATGATGTGGATGGATTCTACCGTCCTCAAGCAGAAAAAGGGAAGTCGATTCCTGCTGCCGGTGTCGTGTGGTCCGCAATATGGGCATTCATCTAGCAGCAGATTCGCGCTGCTCGTGCTGCTCGAATGTCCGAGATCTGCAAGGATACATTATCGATAAACCAGACACGGTACCGACTACCAGCGTGGAGCCCTGCGTCGGGCCCCGCCATATGCCGTTGGCTCCAAGCGCGTACTTGTGCGCTGGGTCGTTGCCGGGGCCACCGCGCAAATCGCACGCGTTAGTGATGGTCGTGACGACTGCGGGGTGGTTCGCGTTCGATGATGAAGTGGTTCAGGTTCCGCTTCTCGAGTACGCTTCGCCTTGGTTGGCGGGCCTCCGCTTTGTGAGGCGCGTGGCTATTCGCAAGATCTGATGCGAGGTAGCTCAACCTGATCCATACCTTGATACTTGCATGGTCTTGTCGTTTGTATACCTTGAGTCAATCGGTGTTGGTGTAGCATACATTAACAGTACCGGATGTACTGATATTGGGACTATTTTGGTGCCCCTGTTCGCCGGCGTTTGCTTGAACGCCTGGGTTGCTTGGCTTCAAATGCTTGTATCAGGACAGTCATTTGATGCAAGTTCTCCTGCGGTTCCCATGTGGCCTTTGCTTCATCCACCCACCGAATGAGGTACTGCACAACCCCATGACACTTGCGTTTGTAGGTGACGGCTTCTACGATCTGTCCAATCCGACCATCATGTAAGATTACCTCGTGAGGTCTTGAAAGCCGGGTCGGTGGGTCGTACGGCTTTGGTACTAAGATACACTCGGTTTCCCACTTCAAACTCCAGATCTTGTCTGCCACGATCGTAGATGTCCGCCATGCGAGGTTGAGCTTCCTCCAAAGCGTCTTGGCATTGGCGCAGAATTGCGGCTTAATGTTCTGTGGGCTTGACACCTTGGCGTTGGTACTACGAAGCCCTCGTCGACTGGACTCTGCAACTGCTGTCAATGGGTTGTGCGGAACGTAACCGATGTCGGTCTCGAACGGTGACATCTTGATGCTGGGGTTGACGGCTGCATTGATTTCAAACTCCGCATTGGCGAGATGTACACCACAATCATCTTGCCGCGGTGACATGAAGCAACGCAGATACACCTCGAGCGTACGGCGGGTGCGTTCAGTTTGCCCGTCCCCTTACGCTCGGTACGCAACTCTCATCTTGAGTTTGGTTCCGACGCTTTGAAATACTTGGTTCCAGAAACCAGAGACGAACTTGGTATCGCGATCTGATACGATATCTTGCGGCATACATGTGAAGTCTCCAAATGTTGTCAATGCTAAGCATGGTGACTTCTTGAGCGGATACCTTTTTCGTCGTCGCAATGAAATGTGCTCGCTTGGCCAACCGATCAACAACAAGCCAAATTAAATTGTGTCCGCGCTTGGTATCTGACAAATCGGTGATAAAGTCCATCGAAATTGAACGCCACCGTTCGTCTGGGGTCTGCATTTGTTCCATGAGTCCAGGTGTCTTCGCCAGTCTAGGTTTGTTCCGCCTGCAGTCTTCACAGTCCGCGATGTACTTCTTAATCGTGCGGACCATTCGTGGCCAATACCAATCAGCACGAAGTTTGAGGTATGTTCGGTCAGTACCGGGATGACCACCGTAGATGGATTCGTGAACGGCACCGATGATGCGATGTTTTAGCTTCACCACATTAGGGACCACAAGGCTTTTCATCGGTAGCCCTTCGATACCAGATCATATTCCTTTCTTCGAGGAATGGCTTATACGGTTTCTCGGATGCTCCACGATGGCTCGGAACGTTTCTTGATCGCACGTCGGATCTCACAGATGACCTTATCCTTTGCGTATCCGACGATAATGGACTTGATCAAATCCCTTATGGGCTTGATTTCCCCGACACGGGGCTGATAACTTGGATGCGTTAAAACTAGGAACAAGAAGTAGTGAAATGCTTTCGTCTCCGGCTTGAGGTCTGTTCTTCGGCTTAGAGCGTCTGCCATACTGTTCTTGGCGCCTGGTAAAAACGCGAACACAGGTAGGTACTCGGCTAGTATATCATGCCAGCGGGCAAGGCGTCGATTCGCCATCTTCTGTTGGAATATGCCCTCGAGTGACTTGTGATTTGTTTCAACCATCGGCGGACGGTCTAAGCAATAAATCCGGAATGCATTCAAGGCGTTTACAATCGCAAGTTAATTCCTGTTGCTGCGTCGGGTACTTCAATTCTGCTGACTTCATCTTCCGGCTAGTATACGCGATGGGGCACTCGATTCCATGAACGACTTGGAAGAGGACACCACCAACCGCAAACTGGCTTGCGTCCGTCCGCAAGTGCATCTGTTAAGTGAAGTAGGATGGATGCAGTACTGGCGTAGCCGCTAACCACTGTTTCAACGCCTTACAGTTTTTCAGTTGTACGGTGTTCAGCGTGATCTTTACGTTTCGTTTTTCTTCTTCAACAGCGTGAAAAGCGGTACTGTAAGCTCTGCGTACTGCTCACAGAATCGTTTTACGTATCCAGTCAAGCCAATAAAGCTGTGGAGCTGTTGCGGTGTCCTCGGAACAGGCCAGTCACGAATAGTTTGAAGCTTGTGGGGGTCGATCCGAACCCCGTTCCGACCGATCAAATCCCCTAGATATGGGATCTCTTCAGCGCTGAACACGCACTTGGACAGCTTCACGTATAATTGGTTATTCTTCAGAATTTCTACAACATCGCGAAGTGCTCGCAGATGTTCATCGATATCCTTCATTTCGTAAACACGTAAATATCGTCGTAGAACAATCGTGTGTGTGTTAAACCCTTGAACAGCGATGATGAAAGCCGATGCATTGTTGTTGGTGGATTGCTGACTCCCATCGGGAGTACCAAGTATTCGTAGAGGCCACTGAGAGCTTGAACCGCTGCTGTACTTGGTGTGATCCAGCTTCATTTGAACTTGATAGTATGCTGATATCAGGTTCATACAGAAAAAAATAGTATGCATTAGCCATACTGTCGAATACATCTTTCTTTCGCGTCATCGGTACGCTCTGTCGAATCGTATTGCTATTGAGATATCGATAATCATGAACGATTCTACACCCCAGTGCTTTGCGTACGCAAAATGTCGGAGCTGCATGTGGGCTGATGCTTGGTCGAATTAGTCCTTTTGTAATCATTTCGCGTACCCATTTGTCGATCTCAGCTTTTCATTCTGGTGGAAGACGAATCTGTCTTCGGTACAAGGCGATGTTGGGATCCTTTACATCGATCCGATCCTCGATGTCACGTTGCATCGGTAATCCATCCGGTAGTTCAGGCTTGAACACATTATCTTTGTAATCGATAATTATGGGGTATGCAGGATTGTTCATGAATGATTCCCAATCTGTGTGAAGGAATCTATTCGCTTTTTCCGAACCCACATTGTCTGGTTCGTCGTTGCGCTTGAGATCTTGTTCGATCCTTTTGATTGTGTCGTTTGTCAGTACAACCATGAAATCGTGTTCGGGCGCGTCTTTCCCAGACAACCGAAGAAACTTCCTCAGTTTCTTCCTCGTGGCGTACTTGGTTTCAACTCCATCTGAGTCTACTACCCCAAGAGTAAACATTGTCTCAGCCTTGACATTCTTCCCTCTCGCTTAGAGAGTTTCTTCTCGTCCTCAGTTGTCTTTCAACACTTTCGACTTCATCCTCCATTCTGGTTTCTGGTACGGCGGCTCTACAGAAATCACGGCTTATAGCGAAGGGTCTTTCACCGTCCACAGCCTCATGACGTCATTAGCATGTCTACCCTTCCCAAGGAGAGTCGAAGTTTCCGTCGTTGAGGCTCCAACCTGTACGTCACTCTTGAAGCATCGACGCTTCGAGTCGATTGCTGGCTGTACATCCACGAAGTACGGCACCCCGAGAACACAGTCGGACTCTTCCGGAATGTCGAACACGACAGAGACACATTGGTCATTGGGGACGTTCTTGAGTTGGGTCTCAATCGTCACTAACTCCAAAATTGCTTCACCAATCTTGTTGTCTCCCAATTTCACCCTGATTGTACGCTCAGTATATACTTGAGTTTTCCTTAACAAAAGCATATACCGTCGTTGCACCACAATCCAGGTGAAACTTGGTTTTAAACTTGTTGGCACTCTGTACGATTTCTCCATCCACTGAGAGTAACGGTGCACGATTGTAGATGCGAGCGTCTTCACAAAGCAGATTCAACGTAGTTTCGTTTACAGTTAAATTTTCCTTGCTTGCTCTTGCCACGTCAGGCCCCTCTTCTACTGGCGAGGCTACTCGTTTCCCTGTTCACTCTTGAGCTTCTTGCAGTCGCGCTTGAAATGTCCGGATTTCTTGCAGTAGTAGCAAACCGAGCCTTCTTTGCTTTGAGCAGTCGGTGGGTTGTGGCCAGGCTTGTACGAGCGATTGGCGAACGGCTTCTTCTTTGACCCTGTGGCTGGTCTTGGTGGCCCTCGAAAACGAGGCTCACGCCCGTTTATCGCCCGGGTTTATCACGATTGCCCTTGTGGTCACCACCGAAATGAGACATCTCGTACTTGACAGCTTGACCCATTGCCTCCTCAGCGTCATCGTGTTCTGTAACTTGACGTAAGCTTGGGTCGCGCGCTTGAGGTGTAGCGTGCCTACACATTCGCTCAACCTCCACATTGGTGCAACACGCACTAATGGATACATTCGGGTGGGCCACATGCAGTGTGGCAACCATTCATAGTAGGAAGCACTACTATTGGCAGAAAGCAATAGATATCTGCCAATAAGGTGCATGCATTAGAACAGAGATTCTGCCAACCACTCGTTGGCAGACCCTCTCTTTATAGATATCAGTTTTAGGAGGCAAGGCCAAAGTTAGCATTCAAATGCAGTTCTCATTTCTACCAAAAAGGGTTATTAATACTTCTTTATTTAGATTAACTATACTTACAAGGTTAAGTATACTTATTCTAATATAAACAAACCTGCGCTTCCTCCTACACGTCGCGCACACGTGTAAGTGTGGTGCAGCAGACGGGCAAAAACTCGTTAGCTTCCCACTCCACACCCACAACACCTACGCTCGGTGAGCGTAGGCTTGTCGGGCGAATCCGAAGATCGCCCAGTCCGTTTACACGTTTACAGCGGGGTAGTGGCGCCCTTCAGGTGCCTCCCAAGCCGTCGCCCAGGAGCCGTGCCACGAGCAGACAGCACGCTCCCCTTATTTCGCCGACCTTCTTCTCCTTCTTTTTCTCCTTCTTCTTCTCCTTGAACCCGTGTCCTCCACCAAAGGATGAACGGCGGCTTTCGCCTTGACGGGCCGTCGGTGCAAGACCGCACCGACCTTATGTCGCTTGAGCGGGCCGAAAACCCGCGCTCGTACGCTCGACGAGCTCCTTGCCCCGGGGCAGACGTCCAGAACACCACCACCCGCGCTTTTGGACTTACCACTTGGCCGAGATCGCTTCCGTCACTACGGGCAGTCGACCTCAGCGGTGGGCATAATCTAGTCCGCGGGGACGGCTTACCTGAGGAGTCGCCGCGTGCCGCTTGTGTTGGACACCGAATATTCCACTCTGTATTTCTTTCTTTAACGTTGCTAGGCTCGAAGGGCTTTCCTGCAGGTTCCTATACTAAACCCAAATGAAACTAGGTTGTTACGGCCTCTCCAATACTAAAACTAAGTTCAATCGCTGACCGACCCTCTAAGCTCGCCGACCTCCCATAAGATCGGCGACCCCTCAGATTCGGAAATATCCGAAACTCCCGGACATAGTCGAAACGCCCGGGTCGGTGTCTTGGGTACCCTCTTGATCCCGATTAGCTAGCATCACCGACCAGGTCAAAGTACGCGAACCTTGGCCTAAATCCGGAAAGCGCTATACCACAACCCTCCTGATCGGGACCCGAACTTAGTCGGCGAGTGTCCTGATCATCACTCTTCACTGCGATTTCCTGGCCCAACTCTCAGGTCTCCGAGCTTTCTTCTTCGTCAACGGTATGGGCGCGCCTGTGTCGCCCACGTCCTCTGCACCATCGCCGGTACGTGACCTTCCCGCGCCCATCATGCCCGCTGGCTTGTCTGCTCACTGATCGCTGCGTCGTTCTTGATTACCTCTCTGCAGGCGGTCGTCGATTTAGCGGCGTCGACCGCTTCACTGAGTACCTCTCGGTCTACAGAGGCAGCTCCACCTGTTGCGCCGGTGGCTCCAGCTCCGCGCGTGAAGCTTGAAGGCTCTGGCACGGCTTCGGTGACTGCTCCAAGTCTTCCGTCAGTTTCTCGTTCGTCGGCGACGCCTGCGCTGACGCTCGCCGACCTGGAACGCGTTTTGGAGCTTCGCGATAATCGCTTGGCGTTCGCGCAAGCTGAGCGGGACGTCAAGCTGGGCAAGTTAGTGTCGTATTCTGTTGCCAAACCTTTCCCAGAGCCGTCCTACGAGTTGTTTCGCCGACTTCATGTGTCCTCTTCGATCGACGAGCTCATCGCCGCGTTGGAGAAGGAGATCGTCGGCGGGCCCCACCCAGCAGTGGCCGCTAGTGAGCAGCAGGCTGACGCGTTTGCTGCGCGGGCTCGAGCGGACTTGCTGGAGCACGAGCTGCGCGAAACCATGAAGCTCGTTTCCCAGCTTGAAGAATCCGAGAAGACTGCGTCTGCGTTGGTCCGGTCGCTCAAGGAGCAAGTGGCTGAACTGGAGAACCGGAACATTTCGCTGCAAGAGCTCCACCAGTCAACGAATTTGGAGCGTGATTCGTGGAGTACTGAGCGCTTTCGTCTCGACGCCACCATCCGCGACAAGGAGCGGATCATTGCATCGATGACCGCTGATTACCATCGTGATGCTGGCAACCGCCAATTGGTCTTGGGGCGCTGCTACGAGTTGACGGCCCAAGTTCGTCAGCTGTCGGATGCAGTCGCTATGGGTAACACATCTGCCCACCAACTTCTCAAACGCCAGCTCGCCGACAAGGACAATGAGATTCGTCGACTCCTCCGCACGATTCGCATGTCCCCCGTGGTCAGCGAATTTCAGCGTCGCAGCCCTTTCTTGGTAGTGGCTGCAATGCTCAGTGAGTTGGTGAGTTGGTGCTCGTCGATTTACTCGTTCGCTCACCGATCTTGTTCATTCCAGGTCAACCGATGCCAGGTCTCACGGCTGCCGAGCTGAGGGCTTTTCGTTCGGCGAGCGAGACGCTTCGTCAAGCCGGCCTTGGTATTTTCGGCGACCGTGGTGGGCGTAATCCGCCACCGGCGACTCCTGCAGCGCCTGGGACACCTGCTCTGCCATCTCCCCGACGACTTCAAGTTTCGCCGACCAGCTGAGCTTCTTCTCGGCTCCCTAGGTCGTCGAGTGATGACTTCGGTCGGCGCCACGCTCGCTCGCCGAGCGTCTCTCGTTCGTCGGTTCACCCTCGCTCGTTAAGCGTTTCGGCTCGCGGGTCCCAGTCAGCTCCGTCGTCGCCGACCCGGAATGCGATCATTATCCGACCTCGTTCTCCGTCAGTTTCTCGTTCCGGAACCAAGCGCCGGCACTCACCAGATTCTGACGCCGACCTCGTTCTCCATCAGTTGCTCGTTCCGGAACCAAGCGCCGGCACTCACCAGATTCTGACGCCGATTCTTCTGGATCGGCGTTGACGTCCGGTCATGCTTCTAGTCGTTCGTCGACTTCGTCTCGTTCTCGCAAGAAAGCTCGAGCGACTCCGACTCCCCCGCCAGTTTCGTCCGAGAAGAGTTCGTCGAAGCGGTCGACGAACAAGAAGGCTGCCAAGTCTCGGACCGCCGTGTTACATTCGCCGAGCGAAGGTAGTGACGACGAGGCCGGGCTTGCTCCCCTTCATCGTCCCCGGCGAACGACTGCAGCTAATTGCAGCGCCATCCAGCGACGGCTTCACGCTGGAGAGTCGGATAGCGACTCCGAGGTGCTCGGCGAAGCTGCGGCAATTTCTTCGTCGAGTGGCCATGGCCGTCAAGCAAGTTCTCGATCAGCCGCTGTTTCGTCGACCTCTGCACCTCCACCAAGCTCTCAAGTGACTTCACCATCTCCGACTCAGGCCCCTCCGGGTTCAATCGTCGACCTGGCCTCAGCTAATGCATCGGTCTCGTCGTCTGCGTTGGCTGAGGACTTGGAGGGTGCTGACTCGTCTGGTGGTGAGAGTTCGTCCACCACCAAGCAGACGGAAGCGGCTTCGACGCTCGCATGTCTCAGCGGAGCTACCAAGTAAGTCGTGATTCGCGCCCTTCCTCCTGGCAAGCATCCAGCGTGGAGTCCTGACGATTCTGACGCTGATGGCGGCGATGCGACGGGGGGCGGCTCAGCCGCAACTCCTCCCAACTTGTCGAATAAGCTCGTCGAGTCATCGGACTCCTCTGGGGATGAATCCACGCTCCCGGCTCCTCGAAGCCAGAGTCGCAGGCCAGCTCAGCGGTTGGATCTGGTTCTCCGCCTCTTGCTTCGCTGACCGTGGCCGTGCGGCCACCTCAAGTTACGACCTCCGCTCCTGTTTCGGCGGCGGCCAAGGCGCCTGTTTCGCCCTAGACTCCACCTCCAGCAAGGTCTCCCGTACGCCCAGCGACAAGCACTTCTAAATCGAGCTCGGCGAGCAAGGCTAAGGCGGTGGTTCCGGCTCGGTCGGCGAAAGATGCGTCCAAGCCTAAGCCAGCATCCAAGGCCAAATCAACGGGTGCGATTCGGTCAGCGAAAGACGGATCCGAGCCTAAATCGGCGAGCATACCGTCAGCGGGTAAGGTCAAGTTGGCCGCTTCAGATACCAAAGCCCGTGCTAAGAGCGATGGTGGGGTGCCTCCTCATCACGTCGACGTCAAGGTGCTAGTGGCTCGTGCAGCGGCAAGCGCTCGGTTGGATTCTCGCGAGTCCGGACCCATGAAGCGCCTGTGGGAGCTCCCGTTTTTCCACAAGGGTTCCAAGCGTTGTTGGGAGAAGATCATGAGCTCCTGCGCTGTTTCAGTGACCATGGAGAAGACTGCAGATGGCGAGCGAACTAAGCCTACACCATGTAACATCGCCGGTCTTGCCGCCTTCATGGATGTCGACGATTCTGGGCACCCTTGGCGGTCGGTTTTGCGGCTCTTACCGCACAGCCTCTTCTTCGTCGACGATTCGGTGTTGGAAGTTTGTCCTCCGGTCGAAAAGGGGAAGCGGTCCAAGAAGCCTGGTTCGCTGTTGGAGGTGCTGAGTTACGAGTGGTGTACGTCTCGTGGGGTTGTCCGTGAAGACATCCTCCTCGCACTTTGGGAACGTATGCACTGGATCGTCGAGTCCAGCGTGAATGTACGGCTCGCAGAGGCTTTCCTGGCCAGTGAGCGAACCAGCCGGATCGACTACGAGTTCACGTCGCTGTGGAAATCCCTGAAGGGCTACTTCCTTGGGCAGAAGCAGCGGTCTGACCTCTTGCGTCTGACTGTCAAGGTGCTCGGTGACGCTGTGGTGGGAGCGGCAAACCACAAGATCGACGGCCTGCCAGCTCCCTTGGTCAACACGGAGGTCTGTTTCGACCCGGCGATCCCGTTCTGCCCGCCGGTGAACCTTCCATGGTTCCCTAGGACGGCAGATTGAATCGCCAAGGCCGTCCGCATCGACAACCACGAGCCGTGGCGTTTGCGGTGGCTTACCGCGCATTGCCGCCACCCGTACAACACCATTTTCCGGCTATACCATCCCGAGTTTCCTTTGTTAGTCCCGGAGGGCGCGCATTCGGAGATGGTTGCCGCTTGTGTTGAGGATGAGCGGTTGATCGCCGAGCCCGAGCCGCCAGCACTTCACCCGAACACTCCAGCTCCAGTCAATCGCCTAGGCGAGATCGAGTTCTGCCCGCCGAATATCGTCCATTCGGCTGAGGGTTTCGTTCGCCGACCAAATAGCTGGGCCTTTCGTCGAGCCTCAAGATGTTGTTTGCTAACAGTTTTAGTTGGAGGCTTCTTTCATATCGTAGTCTGCATTCTTCCGCTTCAGTTTCTCCAGTTAATATCAAATTAGTTCAAATCAAAACATGAATTTGTTGGCACAGTCGTAATACTCTCGGCGAGGGCCTGTGACCACCTTCGCCGAGGTCATCATGTCTTTCTCCCAAGCTCGGTGACCTCCCCATCACCGAGGGATGTCTCGCGTGGCTGCTAACTTTCGTCGGCAACCTGAACCATCTGGAAACGGTTCACGCGCTTGCGCTGGAGGAGATAGTCAAATAGCAATCCTCCGCACGATAAATTCGATACTGGTTCCCAAGTTGGGTCATCGTAGCCCCGCCACTTGACATAGAATTCGCGCTGGTTTCGCTCGGTGCCGGTCGAGATTGGTCATCGATCGTCGAGGATAGCCCCGACGACATACTCATCGTCGCCTGCCTCTGGTTCCCAGCTGTCTTCGGGCAGCAGCTCCTCATCGAAGTCAAATCTGTCATCCTCGCCGAGCTTGTCGACTAATTCTGCAGTGGGTCGGCGATTGTCCTCGCGCATTGGCTTGAGTCTGGACACGTGAACTACTGGATAAAATCGGTATCCTGCCTTGTCGGGTAGCTCGAGCTCATAGGCGAATTCTTCCACCTTCCGTTTGATACGGAAGGGGTCATGCAACCGGTGGGCGAGATTCTTGGTGAGGCCTGGTTTTACTCGTTCCATAAACAGCCACACTCGACTCCCAGGCTCAAACAGCGGTCGATAGGTGGGATCACTGGTTGGATCGCCGACCTCGGTTGGGTCGCTTCGCTCGTCGACCGGTACCGCCATTTGCTCAAGCCTTCCCAAAGCTTCATTATGCTCCTTGGCTCGTCGAGCCTTCTCGGTGGCTTGATACTGCTTTGCCATAGCTAGTGCGACTTCATGTTGGCGATTAGCTTCTTCTCCATGCTGCAGCGTCCGTTAGGCTACCATCGCCGAGTCTCAGTGAACTTGTCATTGCCTTTAGTGTCTACTGTGCGTCCCATCCGTGGACGAGATAGAAAGGCGTCTCTTTTCTCGTCGTGTCCATAGAGTTGTTGATCGCGTGAGCCATCTTCTCGGCGATATCATCCCAATCCTGCAGGAGAGGGCCTTCGACATAAACATTGACGGTCTACACGATAGACTTAACGGAGCGTTCCTGCTGTCCGTTGGTCTGAGGCCGATAACTAAGTATCGCTCTTGACCTTGCTTGTATTAGCTCGGCGAACGCTTTGAAAGTTTCACTCATGAACCTTGGGTCGCGGTCGTGCCGTATCATCGTCGGCACTCCAAAGCGGAACACATATTCCTCGAATACCTCGGCGACGTCATGTGCCTTGGTGCTGCTCATAGCCTTGGTGATCACGTATCCCGTAAACGAACACTGGAACAGCAACAGCGATGTGTTCCTTCGCCGAGTCTTTGGCAGGGGTGTCACAAAATCCATAGATAGCAACTGGAAGGGGCGCTCGGCGAGCACATTGCCCGGCGAATAGCCCTTTAAATGGGGTTTCCCTTTGCTGGTGTTGCAGTCTGCGCAGGCATGGACGTGCCGTGTTACCGTGGCGTACAGGCCGACCCAATAGTAGTACTTCTTGACCCGATGGAACGTGCGGGTTATCCCTTGATGCCCTCCTTCGATTGAGTCGTGACAGCTTTGTAGGACCTCGTCGATCATAGTAGTAGGTATCACCAGGCGTAGTTGCGGTTCATGTTCGCCGACCTCGTCGAGCTTGCGTCATTTGCCCACGTACTGGGGCAATTCATCTTCATCCAAAACGAAACGATCGGCAAGCTTACTCGCGTTAGCCGCTCTCTTGAAGCTCAGTGATTCAACGTCACCCCTGAGGTAGGCTTTCAAATCTGCCCACCTCCGTTCTTCATCTTGGGCGACCCGTACTCGCCGGATTCGTTCTGTCTGGACTGTCGTTGGGTCCTTTCTTTCGCTGGCTTCCTTCGGGTCGGCTCTCGCTGGTTCGTCGAGGGTCGTCTCAAGATTACCAGTTGCTTCCCTCGTCGACCTCTGAAGCGCCTCCCTGTGGTGATATTTGACTTTCTTGATCGGCTGGTAAATCGTCGACTTCATTAACGGCCTCCTGGCTGGTTGGTCGGTGCCTCGTTGACTCGGCGAACCTCACTCGGCGAGACTGGTTTCTGGTTACTGCAGTCACTAGAGGCTCTCCGGCAGTTTGAGGTACTGCGTGGGTCTCCGTTTTCGGGATTGGCTGCTTTCGTTGAGCTGGTAGGTTTGTCTCGGCGAGTGCTTGTTCGTCGACATAGCGCACTTCTGGGATCTTGTTGAGCGCCTTAAGGTCGGTTTTCCTTGATTCGCTGAGCTCAACTTTGGTGACTTGGCTCTCTAATGCTTCGGTTGCCAGCGAATCCGCCGCGGCGTTGTATGCCCGGACGACATGCAGGTAGCGTGTCGACTTGAGTTGTGCTGTGTGTTCCTTGAGCTGCGACAGCTTAAGCTGAAGCGTATCTTTCCGGCACGCGATCACCCCCATCGATTGCTGGATTGCAAGCCTTGAATCGCCGACGATAATTAAATCGGTCACCCCATGTTCAATCGCTGACCTGACTCCATTGTTCATGCCTGTATACTCAGCGATATTAACCGTCGTCGATGGAAGGTGCGCGCTCGCAGCGATCACGATGTCCCAGGCCGGCAATTTCCACAAGATCCACGAGCAACTTCCATGTCCGCCGTGCTTCTCGGTTTTCGCTGACCCATCAAAGGATAGTACATAGCCGTCGTAGTCGCGCGTAATGCTAGCATAGAGGAGGTGCG